>JAQGBM010000177.1:0-16557 GCA_034698405.1 Symphylella vulgaris | reverse complement strand
AATAAAAACTACATATTTAATAAGAAAGTTTTCCTAAACTTGATTAAGAAACTATATTATACAGGCTATATTCAAACTTAAAACGAAAATAATTATCTAAGTTATTTATAGATATTATCTTCTGCCTTTATTTTGCTGGAAAATAAACTCACGCTTTTGAATATTGTATAACCCCCGGTTTTGCAGTGAGACGCGAGCATTGAATAGCCTATATACAACATCAACACAAATTATATCTATCATTCCTACTTAATTTATAATGATTCTACTAAGCATCATTTATGTATAAGAAATATTAAGAAAAGTTATTCAAAAAAGGAAGAAGACAATAGTAAACAGTTGTAATAGCCTAATATTCATGCATGTATCAATAGCAGTTAGCAGTAAATAGACAATATTATTGTAAACGTGTATAGCTTATAATAGCCTATTATTATGCTATATATAGATATATAGCGTAAGATTTACTAATGCAGGGTAATTAAATTCAAAATATACCGTATTAGTTTTATTTTTTTCAGTTTTAACTTATATATTTCTGTAGGCTTGACGCAGAAATCGCCAACCCAAGACAAGCTATAGCTCAAAGATAAGGCAAACTGTGATGAAGAAGTGCGCCCTCTATCATTGCGAGAAAGAGATGTTCTTCTATTTTTTTAAATTCGTTAACAAAAAGTGTAAATCCCTATAAATTAAAAAAAAAATTATTTAGACCTTAAAATTTTGTAAAATAATTTTACTACTCGAAAGGTACTATATTAGATAAAATTTTAATCATTTTTTATGGAAGGGGATATGAACAATATAATAATATTGAGATAAAAATTAATAAAATCGATCTAGAATAATAATTATATTATGAATTTCAACAAATCTGTTAATAACAATAATAATTATTAAGTCGCCCATATTTAAAAAAAAAAAATAACTTATATAGTCAATGAGTTAACAGAGCTTGCACTGCGAAACACATCACATCAGAAGCTCTGCTTTCGAGAGACATGAAAGAAGTTGCTTCTTTTATTACAAAAATTTTATTATGGGTGTAAAATGGTTTATATGAAAGAGGAGCATCGTTTTATATAAGATGGGTAATAATAATTACACTCATGGCTTAAACCGTATGACAACATGTAATTAATAGTAAATGACGGCTCCTTTAATTGTTTTATAATGATATTCAACAGTGTTATTATTGCAGTTATAACACATATATAAAATAGGTGTGTCAGGTCACGAAAAAAATGCAACTGTATATACTTTCGATTATATAACTATAAAGATGAAGTAATAAAAATTTAAACTAGGATAACCTTGATGTGGGAATAATACACATCATTACTATAATTATGCCAGCAATAGCCTATATATAAGATAAGTCAGGTAATCATGGATATTTTTTTCTTTATACTAGCTCTCACCATTAATTTTGTTGAAGTGTTAGTGATTCAAAATTTGATGCTTTTTGAAGGTTTTTAGTCTGACTATTTTATACGCACCCACCCAGACTTCCTGACCACACAATAACCACACATCATACTATTGAATTAGCAGATATGATGCATGGAGGATGACGAAAAACCTATACCAGACCTATATATAAACTTTCCTGCTGTATAGCCTCATATTATGTTTGAATTCATTTCATGGAGAGGAACACCTCGAATTATGTATACTGATAATGGCTCAAACTTTTTAAGGGAACTGAACATTACTGTATATTTCGCTCAATATTGGACTGCGACAGATTCTTGTCTAAGATCCTATTTAAATCGTTTACCTGCTTGAAATTTATAGGTGCCTTATTTCTTCGATTTTTAAAAATTTAAATGGGGGTCTATTATTTTTATTTTTCATCTTTCTTCTGCTTTAGATGAAAATCATTATAGTTATCCAATAATAATTAAAAGAGTGCATGGGATGGCTATGATTTAAATTGTAATTCACGAAAAAATTGAACTAAGATTCAAGTAATGCTATTAGTGATCAATACAATATTTAAGGACGAGGTAATTTCTATTCTACCCACACACACTCACGAGCTATTTTATTCTTACACTCAGGCAGAGAACAATAGATAATGTATTATAAGGGAACACAGCAAGTGCTGCATGCATTATAAGTGCTGCTGCGTGTACATATACATATTATACGGAGGGGTATGGGTGCCAACTTTGCTGCGCCATAAGGCTGCGCAGCAGATAACACAACTTAGTGTGCATTAGAACAAGAGCAAGTTTGCTGTTGCTGTATACCGAAAAGGCCTGGTGATATTTTTCTGGGTTTTTGCACTGTCGCCGCCTGGTAGTCAACGAGGGAACTGCTCTTGGTGTAGTTTAGCTTGGTTACTGGATCAGCAGCAATCATTCTGCCGGCATCACACAACGTGGGGGCCCACTACTTCCGTTCTTCTTGTCAACAACATTGCAGGTAAGCTTAACCAGCGAAGCCTCCCACCAAAAAATATGCCGGTATATGTTCCTCCTTGCTCGGCTTGCTTGTTTCTTTTCATTGTTTAGCTTTTATATTTCCATCACCTCCTTTTTTTACCATCATATTTTTTTCTCTTTTCCATCTCACTTTTAATATCCATCATCAATAGACTTTATACTTTTTAAGGCTTTATATATAATTTAATGCTGGTTAGGCTGTAATTAAGTTCCAATTCATACAATGCAAATTGCCGGATGTAACGCCGGCCGGCATTTTACTTTTACAAGTTACTTTGAAGCATATAAATAGCATTAAGTGATGTGTGTATATGTGTTATTATTTGTGTTTTGTTGTTGGTAAATCGTGTTATGCCATATAATAATCTTTAACAAACTACTTTGTTAAATTAGTTTTGTATATTGTTATCTATGTAAATATGCAGCGTAATGACGTTTTGACACGCAGTTGGCATCGGCAGGTGTTTTTTTTTAACTCATGAGCTAATACAATACAGTTTAAATTTTAATTTATTTTTAATTTAAACCATAAGTATATATTTTTTAAATCATCCTCATTAGAATTTATTTTGAATTATATAATTCTGGCTGATTTTATGATTTAAAAAAAAAACGCATTTATTTATTTAGACTATAACTTAAAATAAAACATTGGTGATACGGAATTTAGCATTATAGATTTATTAGCTTCTTATAATCTAAGGAAATCTAAATTTTAAGCAAAAGTTAAAGTATAACCAGCCAATAGTTACAATTTTGATATATAAAATTTGATAGGTTAAAATATTTTCAAAGTTTTACTAATAATTATCAAATTCAAATAAAAGCTTTTATAAGCTTTATTAAACTTCATCAATAGGCATTATATTTTGTTTAATACCCACCCATTTCCATTCCCACAATACAGCAGCAGCATGATACACGTTGTATAAAAGCATGCGCCTTTTTTGCATGTCGTCGTGTTTTTATGATCAAATCAAGTCGATTATAATTTTATGATATCGATTGTGTGAGGCCTCAAGGGGACTTTTTTTCAAAATTCTTTTTTATTTTCCTTTACAAGAAGAAATTTTTAAGTATAAAAATCAGACGTGAATTTTTTTTTAAATCTTTAAATTTCATTTTGTTCTTTTACAATATTTGATATATTTTACATATTCGATATTATGCATTTCCTATTTATTTTAATCAATATTTTCAGTCTTTTTATAAAATTTTACTATTATCCTTGTTACCTTTTATATTCAAATATTTTTAAGTTTATAGGAAAAAATAATTTTTTTTTAATGTAATTTTTTATAAGCAAATAAATTTTATATTATCATTTTAATATTACTAGTAAAAGCAAAAAAAATGTCTTTGAGCAATAAATGAATAATTTAATTCAGTGAAATATTACTTTTCAAGATTTTAAATTCAAAATTTTTTAGCTTTCTAAAGAAATATCCAAATAATGTACTTTTTTTTTTCAAAAGTTTGGCACAAAATTTATTTAACATTTCTATTTTATATAACATTTATTTAGCATTTCTAGCCTATAGCCTACTTAAATTAACTTACTTGATATTGTAAAACAATTTTTTTAATATGACAATAATATTTCTAAAGATATTTTCTATAAATAACAAAATGTTATATATAATTTAATATAAAAGACAAAAAATGTATATACGAAGAAGCCACCAAGACAAGCCCAAGATTGAAGTCCACTGCTGGCCCTGTTGAACTGTAAAACCCCCTGGACGTATACTGAATGTATCCTGAGCATTATGTATTCCGGTATACCTTCAGTATACGTAACAGGAGGCCCTACTACATCGATGGAAAACATCTCCTTTGATGCCAGAATTAAGAAGAATTCGCTAAGCCTATTTCGTAACCAAACAAAATAAAACTCGTCTTATCAGCATTTGTATAAGAATTCATAAAAACTTTCGATTATTTTCATCATGTGTTAAAATATATACTATAGGTTCTAAAATTTCAGCATTAATTTTTTCTCATTGTACGTTTTTTTAACATATAGCACTTATAAATTGTATAGATATTTGACCTTTTTAAAATTTGAACTGTTGTGTATATGGATCAATTTCTCTTACAGAAGATAATATTACTTTACTAACTGTATACATTTAATCTTGATTTACTTACACGTTGGTGTGAGCTATGTTACTAATAGCATATAATTAAGGTTAAAATGCAATGTAAATATATGACAAATTGTAGGACTTGGATGAAAAAGGGCGTTTTCTATCAAATTACTTTATTACTTTTAATATAAAATTATTTAATCATTGTATGCTTTTATTTAGATCTCTGAATGTAACATCAATGACTGTACTAAATTTAGTATTTTATATACAGTAAAAAAGCATGAAAACATGTAAATATTAGTATATTACTGTTATACAGTGCGGTATGTTTAGAGTGTTAGGCTTAAATTTCACAGGCATTTGAGTTAGGAGAGCATCATGCAAACCACGTTTTCTCAATCGATACCGAGAAAAGTTTTTCGCCGCCATCACTTAAAAACTGAAGCTGCTCTCCCTGCATCCCTAAAGTGAACACTTCCCGTGTATAGGCCTTACATGAGATGGGTTTCGGTGTTCTACTTTTATAGGCAACAATCATGTTAATGAAGTTCAGTTTCATCATGTTAATGAAACTGAACTTCAAAACAAATCTTTTTTATAAAAGAATTTTTGTACTCTGATAAAACTTTGGTTGTAAATATAGGCTATCATAAATATAATTTCAACTCTGTTGATGCATGCATGAATCAGTCAGTGAATTATGGGTAGCCTATACCTTTTCTTTATCTATAAATAATATAATTATTGCTATATTGATGATTGATGAAATATTAATTTGGTTAATAATACGGTACACATGCAACAAATAATTTTTAATAACATAAGTTATTAGGTAATGAGCATGATAACAGGCTGTAATTGCTCAAATGAGTTTTTTGAAATAGCAATTGTAAAGTTTAACTTTTTATAGATTCTTACCTTACTTTAAATTTATTTACCATAGCTGCTATTAAAATATTAATGAAATAAGCTTACTCACATTTTTTTTATAATTAATATTTTCAATGATCAACTTACATAAACATGTAAGTGTTCTTATTATGTTCACCATTAATTATATCCATATCAGAGAGACTATAATATTTGAAACAAAGGGTTAAGTGACTATAACCAAGGAGGTGCTATAACCTTCATAATAAACTATATAATTCACATTCATACAGATATTTGGTGATATTTTTTTATCCGAATGAACTCACACACATCACATATGGTCAACTGATGAGCAAAAAAAAAACATCCAAAATATAACCAAAAAACACAACAGATTAGTGAAGATATACAGTAAGCGGTGCATGTTATCAAAGTGCTTCCTTTGTTCATAAACATTAAGACTTCCTGCTTATAAGCTAAGTCTATGGTTGCGATGATTGTATAAGCTTTTTGGCGACGAGTTTATACGTTAGAAGCTCACTTAGTATATAAAGCAAAATATTATATAACGGTCCCTTAAACCAAAAAAGGTAGAATAAACTTACCCGGCTCAGGAAAAAGACAGTTTTATTACCAGTTACGCATTTCCTAGGCTTTTATCAGTTAAAACCGAAAGTAGGGCATTCGTTAGCCTTTGGCGGGGAAAAGTGTTTAACTGACAGGAGTGGCGAGGGGGCCATAAAGTTTTTTTTTTCTATTTGGTTGCTGTGACCTGTGGCTGTTAGATGGACTGTAGGCCAATAGTGAAACTACTCTGTGAGGCTCCATATAGGAGGGGGTAAAAAGGAAGTATTTAGCTATATTCCACCAAACACGGGTACGTAACATACACATCAAGTCCGCTTGAGTCACATGCAATTCATCTCATTTCATGGCGAAAATTGAAAGCAGATGGTAATAAAAATGTATAAAACGACACATCTGTTTGATAAGGTCCTAATAATATTGTTACACACGAGGCAGGTACCCGTTTTATATCTCTCTCCTACTTTCTTGTCCACATATATTTGTCAAAAAAAATTATGCCACCAACTGCGGCTGCTGTTTTTGTACCAAAAACTATATAATTAACTTACAAATTAACGAAGAAAAAAACTATAAAATACTCTAAAACAGAACCTAATTTTAAAATATTTCCAATAAACATAGTAATTATTTATTCATAAAAATACTCTGTAATCATGTGTATATATGCCACCACTTCATAAGTAACAGTACAATACAGATATAAACGTTATAATGAATTATTCATGGGTCTATCACATTTCCTAAAGCTGCAACCCATTAAAATAATTAGGTTTTGCAATTAAATTAATTTATTCAAACGTTTGTTTCCTCTTTTTTTTCTTTTTGACAAAAAAATTATATTATTAGATTATCTTGGAAAAAATGTATAAAATATACCTTCATATTTTTTTAAATTCTTTTCAGCGATAAATTCAATGTTTTTAGTAGCAACTTAAAAAAAAATCCTTGGGAGGGTTTTGAAAGCGAAATGCGGATGTATATTATTTTTTTATCACAACCTTGAGCCATTATAATATCATATTTCTTTATACTTTCATTTTTGTTTTATGTTTTCTATACCTACAATCTATATGATGATTCTCAGCACATAATTATAAAATCACTTTATGAGTCCATAACGTAGCCTAGGCAATAAACATGCATTATTAAATACTGTTATAAAACACCCGCAGTCCACTTTCTTTATACAATTATACAACAAGCGGCGCTGGAAAACATAAACATTATTGAATCTGAATTCTGAACACAGTAAAATTTAATCTAATTAAGCTAGGCTACATACTTATACAGTACTAATACTTAAAAGTTACAGTATTTTAAAAACTGTAAGTATTAAAATAATGACTCCTTATAAATAAGTTCCAATTTTGTGGGTTTATAGATTATGTTCTTGTTTTCGATGATTTTTTTCGTTTAATTAAGAAAAACCCAAAATTCTGGTGGTATACGGAGGGTCGTTTCACGTTTATGGTAGCGATGTTAATCCCGTCGTCAGTTTTAAGAAATGCCCTTCCACCACCATCAATTGTGCTCAATTTGTCTCCCATGGGTTCGAACAATAGCTCGGCATCAAAGTTTCCTAACCTAACTTGGTTTTTTTCTGAATTATTGTCAAATTTTAAACATTTAAATAGCAATTTGTATACCTGCATGTAAGCATCAGTGTAGGAAATGTCTTATTTTGGGCCTCTCAATTGGTTTGGGTTTGCAACCAGGGAGTGCAAGACTTGACAACTGGTATGCAACTGCACCAACTGCGATACCATGTATCGCCGCCACTGTCATGGGCCATGGACCGGAGGTGGTAAAAACTCGAAAACGGTCTTACAGATTTTCTTGAAATTTGGTACCGTACGCGTATGTACGATGTAGGATTGGCGAGGTATGGAGGTATATGTCCCTGGTGAAAATTTAGGAAAGATTGAATGGATCAATTTTTGGCAAATTGGCCCCAAAGTTAAAAAAAATTTAATTGCCATAACCTCTCTATGTATGGACCGATTTTGATGTGTGGCACCTTAAAAAATCGTATTGATGAGGGGAATATGATGGATCCATTATGACCCCATACGACCGGAAGAGACAAAAAATGACCCCATAAACAGAAAGTGAAAAAATCTCGAAAACGGCTTTAGAAATTGCCTTGAATTTTGATAAGTAGAATATTTTTATGGAGGAACGTCTGTATAGTGTATTTTTTATTAAATTCTCCCTGCCCTATTTTGACCAAACTGGCTTCAAAATTATGGTGACGATGGTTCCAGTTTACTCCGAAGTGACCTCAAAAACCTGAAGCAAACATACGGGAGCGGGCTTAAAGGTCTTCACGAATTTATTAAAATCCTTCGGATTTTTCTTGAAAATACGTATAGATAACTTAATTAATGCATTAATTTATCAATGGATAAACTCATCCAGAAAATTTAGCAAAAATTTAAAAAGTGATGTTGCTGGTATCTGTGTATCATGTAACTTTCCTTTCGTACTAAGCAGAAAAAAAAATCAAAGATTCTTTAGATAATTATAATAAAAGAGAAACCTCTAAACTTTGAAAAAAAAATTTTTCAAAGAAAATAGGGTATAAAAAACGTTATCTTTGAATAGAGTATATTGCTGTTAGGATGGTATATAAGCTGTATAAAGTAGTTTTACACAGGAAGGTATTTTTCTTTCGACAGTGCTGGTCAACATATCCTTTTGTGATAAAGATTTTTACCCATCTTAGGAGGAGGAAGTTTTATGTGACCAGAAGGTGTATTCAAGTGCAGCAAACAATGGTGACCTAGATTCGTATCTCTTCGTCCACCTACTAAAATCATCACCATTCGATCCCTTCTCGTTTACAGAGTTTTTTTTTTTTTTTAGAGGGAAAAGTGAAAGTTAATAATTCAATTGGGACGACAGTGTTTCTACTGAAAATATAATAATAATAATAATAATAGTATTTAAAAAAAATTCTCCGCTACACGTAACTTTTAAAAAACAGAAAAACATTAATAGAAAAAGTCCCATTTAGCTGAAGATTTTTATCATTATTATAATAGGCTACGTGTAATAAAAAAAAAGTTAGTCATTAAATAGTAATTATATGACAAGTTAGCGGCATATTAATGAACTTAGATAAAAGTACAATGAATTATTCATAATTATTTCATGTACGAAAATTTTCCTCAACAGACATTTTAGTAATAACTTTCTATATACAAACGAATTAAGTTAGCTTAATAAAATTTAGTAATTTGTTAAATTACATATAGGATAGGCCACACGCACCTCTTCAATTTTTTAATTTCCAATTAGAAGTCACAAGTACTTTTAAAATAAGATATAGGTAGGGCTAGCTCCTATAAAATAATTTTGTATATTTCATTCATTTTTTTTTCCTTATATAGACCGATTAAAAAATATATTTTTAATAAAACATTTCTTTTATTTATGTTGTATAATATGGTTCAATTTTATTCTGTCAATTAAAAATAAATTATATAGGTTAAAATGAAAAAGTCCACAGTGTCCGTCTAAATTAATGAATAAAAACTTCAAACACTTTATCAAAAACTGGTGTTTGAAGTTTTTATTCATCAAATTATATAGGCTACTGGTATTGACTAAACCTAAATCTTAGAATGTGGATATACGAGTAGAAAAAAAAAATGAAAATGAAAAGGTATGTTGAAAAATAGCTACGGTACCGAATAAGAGAAGATTGTATTGTACCTATAGTATAATGGGATAGATAAAAAAATATATAATGATTATTTCTTAAATATATAATGATTATCTCTTAAATGCATGAATTTCGGAGATACATGTAAACATGAGCACAGAATGATGCGTTATCTTTCCCTTTTGAATGAAAGAGAGGGAGATATTGGGAATCATTGAGAAGATGAAGGTCATCCCAGTCTCCAAAGAATGATTTTACAGCCTCATTAAACTTTTTGACCCATCATCTATACTGTATATGGGATGGGCAATCTATACTGGCCAGCTTCCAGCAACCTTTCACTTTCAAAGTGATAAACTGTAAATTCACACCACATCAATCCTCATGGTGCAGGTGATTCATGGTAAGTAAAAGTTTTATTTTTTTTTAATATAAAGTTTCGATTTCCAGGAATTTCTTAAGAATTAAGTCTGTAATCAACATTCACTATTGAAAAACATATAGGTACCTTATACTTTAACTTAGCATGATAGTCTATAAGCTACACAAAACCATTGACCATTAACTCCTCCCGATGGGACCACCGAAGTTGTACATCACGCAGTCTATAATTTGCATTATTTTATTAGCATATGTACCCGGTAGGCTATATATGTACCGCTATGTATTGCTCAAGGGGGCAGTGAACCCATCTAAAATTATTATAGGCTGTACTGATATAAGGTACCCCAGGTTATAGGTTATATAAAAATTTTGAACCCTTAATGTATTGTTATAGGATTTAAAAAATATAATATTGGAAAGAAAAGTTTAATTTCAATAAAATTGGAATATTGTAACTTACGATATTATTGAAAAAAAAAAATGGAAGATACAATTTTAAAGTATAGGCTATGCTATAAAGGCTAAAAGGGACGCTAAAACCACTTCGCCGAGTGGCGAAGTGGTTATTGCGCCCGCTTCGGATTCCAAGGAACCGGGTTCGAGCCCCGGCAGGGGAGAGAAATTTTTCCGAGTCCTATGGCATTGCCCCTGGTATGTACAGTACAACGGAAAGAGAAGGGCTCTGGTCATACCGTACCCGCACTCGTGTGAATTTGTTTGCACGTTAAAGATCCCATTATTGAGCTGGCAAAATTGTCCCTTTCCGGACGTCAGGCCTTGCAAGCTGGTCCTGATTAAATGCTAACTACTTTAAAATGCCGACCCCACACCGGGAAAAGGCTAATGGTGATGATGATGAATTAGTTTATAGCTTACTATTGTATAGGAAGTCTGTATAAAGTTTACAATCTCATAGTAAAATAAATCATGGGCCTAAATCTTAATTTATTACGGTGGTAGGCTATATTAACTTTCTTTGATCGAATGGAACTCTGGGTTTACAATGTTTGATTTAAAGTTGTTACTTCATTCAACATACATTTTGTTATGGTATTATGAAAATAGAAACTCCATCATTCAAAGATTTCCTATAAATATCGAATAGGCTATTCTGTGTTGCAACTTACAGTAATAAAGTTATACCGGTATATAATTCGTAAACATAAGGTAATATTTGTTCCGATAAAAGGATAACATACAATAAACAAAGAGTGACACACCTTTCACTTGAAGCTGTTTAATAAAGGTTTTACTTTCGTATTGTTATCAGTGTCCTAATTATAAAATCTTCATGTATTTTTCTTTTTCCTATTTACGTTTATTGAACTTTGAGTAAATAAAAAGATAATTTGTATTTTGTACGTACCGAGTTTTGCTCTAAATAATTGAGACCCAAAGAAAGGGAATTATATAGGCCATAACATATTCCAACTTCCAAGACGTAATGAGTTTAGTTTTGGGTATGCCTATGATAGCAATATTACTTTTCCTATATAAGGATGATTGTGTGTACGGAGTAAGATGTAATATTAATTTTGGTATGGTACTATAGTCGTGGTAAGGAAATTGTGTACAGTTTGTGTTCCATTTTGTTATTAACTTATTTTGGCTCTCATTTTATACGTATACACCCAGACTTCGTTATGTTATGTTCTGTGACTTCTGTCTGAGGAGCTACGACGTTTATATACAGTATTCGAGTATAATTTCGTATAAAATGGAGAGTTTTAAATAAATAATGTACGATAAAATTGTTTTGGAAATGAGATGTAACTGAATTACTTTGGTAAATTAACAAAAGTTTGGGAAAAAAGTATCTACCTATATATAGACGCTATAGGATCAGAGTTTCGTATCATAGCCTGTAGGCTACCGATGTTAATTCTTGAGAACTCTGCAATACTTCGTATCAGACTCCAAGTAGGCTATACGGTATAGGGTATATAAAGACGTTGGTTCATATCTGGTCGGTAGGGAATTGGGGATTTTAGGATAAGAAAATTCATAACAGAGCTAGACGTGGGAAAATTTCGAATGAAGACCATACCCTTTCTCTTTGCACGTTAAGATGTCTCCTAGGGAAGATAAAATCGTAGCATGAGTTTATCCCCCCTGAGTGATCAACTTCCATAGGGTTATTCAGACTAGACCTCCCGAGCAGTTTTCATTGTCCGGATCGTGAACCAGATGGCGGCACTGGGGGGATAAACTCATGATCGTAGCTATAATCTTTTGCAGGAAAAATGTATTATCTAACTGATGTCTATAATAATACAGACTCTAGAGTTGCTCTAGAGCATGCTCTAGAGCATCGAGCAGCTTCTATGCTAATTATACCTATAGCTTATACGGGGTAGTATAGGTATACTATAGCAGTAGAGAAGAGTCAAAAGACTCATCCCCAATGGTGTTTATAATCTCAGCAGAAGAAATATATCTTGCTCAATAATAATCAAAATAAAGGGATTGGAATATGGGCATTAGTGCATTACCGGTAATTTTTAAGTCCAAGATTTAACTAGAGCTATAGGTGCGTTCAGTTTGGACTGTTAATTTATTGTGTTACACCCATATTACCGGTAGGTAAAATTATGGTGGGGTACGTAACTTATATAGGCTATTATGAAAATAAAATTGTGCATTAGTAGCCAATATGTGCCTGTTTGCTGGTTTCCATAATGAATTCTATTATTAGTTTTATTAGAGTCAAAATGCATAATATTATGAATTTATGACTGAATGAACATTTTCATTAATTATCTACCCCATACATAGTCTACCTACTGGGTGTAATAAGTGTACCGGTAATACTGTATATAAGTGCCGTATTTAACCTAATTTTGACGAGTCCACTGACAGTCTCAATGTAATTGTACAGACACACGGTAAAATTATTAAAAGGGTCCCTTTGTTTTTAAATTATAATTTCTTTGGTTCATGCCCGTTTCATGTCAAGGGATGATGAGGCTAATTTTACCTTCGCTATATGGTTAAATATACGGTACTATACAAGTTTCCACATATTGTAGCCTGATGTGTTAATACCTAACTGGTTTCATTTATTTACGTTACAGAAATCTGTTCTCTTGGAAACCGTCCAGCAAAGAAACTGTTCCATGCCCAACGGGGAGCTGGAAATTGTTCCACAGGGGTTCTACTCCCCAATCCAGTCCGAGCAAGGAGTTAGTAGTGCCATCGACCGATGCTGCCAATCTGGTAAGTCTAGATAATGATAATAATCGGTAATTACTAATTAGCTATTTATGATAGCTTACTGTTTAATTATAACGTGTAATTTTATACCCCATCCCGAGAACATTCGAGTTTCGTACATACATGCTAGGATTGCGATAATGCGAAGTGTTGATTAGGTCAATTAGCGCTGCAAACAAGATCGCAGCTTAAATGTAGGCCTATATACAAGGATTCCAACAAATGAACAACTTAATATGGTTATTATGCCTATAATATAGCCTAATATTTAGATCAGGGTTTTTCGCAATTACTTGATTCTATCACGGAAACTTATTAAAATAAAATCTAGTTCGAATCCCGGTCGAGGTCGGTAGGAATTTTACTTCGGAGTTTCCTTTACTCTCTGTACTTTGAAAAATCTTCTACTGCCATTGGAAATAAGAATAATCCACTAAATTGCGATCAGGAAAAATTGGCCCAGGAAGGAACCTCTGTAGCTGTAATTTCGACGAGGGGGGAGGGGGTTCGATCTAAATAAACCTCAGATCACGTGTCAATTATTAACGTTAAGTTATTTGACTTATTTATTTCAGATTGAATCAGGGTTCGTAAAAACCTTTAATTTTAAAGAACCGGAACCGGTACCGAAATCTCGGAAAAAAATTGATCCAGAACTGGGAACCGAAATTTGTAGGGATACTCATTAAATTGAAGCAAAACAACTTCATTTTTGAAAGTACTGTAATTAGATTTGGAACCGGAACGTGGTACCGAAATTTTGGAACCGGAATCGAACCAAAATATAAAATGGTTCCGAACCCAGGATTAATAATTATAATTTGCTAATAGGCCAATTTTGTTAATTTTTTAAAAACATTTTCTCATGAAACCCTTATAAATACTCGGTAGTCGGAACACCCCATCAAAATTCTGCGTAACTCCTTTCCGGCTTTCCCCCAGAATAACATAATTGGGTAATCATTCATAATTAGAAAATGGATCAGTTACGAAATTTTGTAAATTGAGCTCGCTAAAAATGGCATAATACACAACGGATATACCATTATTATATGGTTCATTAGAGTGTCCGGTCGATATTGTGTAAACACGGGAGATTGTTTGCTTAATAACAATAATGTACAATCATTATTTATTCAAACGTCGATATAATATTTCAATTTCTAAATATACATTTATAAACAAAAAAAAATATTCCGGGCCCATGCATCCTTTTGTTCTTGTGTAAATAATTATTTCGGCAATAAAAACAGCTGAAAAATATGAAAATATTTGTAAATTCCATCCTTATGATTTCATTATATTCGCTGAAAGTTTTTAGAGAGAGAACTTCACAAATACAACGAGTTTACATGTTCTTTATCGAGGGTGTCGACCTCACCAGTAGCTGAAATATAGGCCGGCGTTAAACAAATTGTATAATTTTCTCCCTAATTTTCCGCCGTTTTTATCTCGTATAGCCTAATTTATTTCTCTTTATACGGTGTTACATCGGTCCTCGTTCCTTTGGGTATTAAGAATAGTTTAGTACTGGGATTAGCGCTGCATAAAATACCGTATAATTAAAAAGGTTTTACTGCCTATACAAGGCATTATAACGAAACAGTATAAAATAAACACAATGTGCAGCAAGCATGGTTATTAAGAGCTGTGTAGTTCAAATCGGCACGTTTTGTTTATGCCAAGTTAAATAGGCTAAATATAAAACTTTTAAAGAGATAGACCTATTTTCTGAGTTAGTTCGTATTTATAAACAATTATAGTTGAAAAAAATTAAATATTATATAATAAAATAACCATTGGGACGAATTTGGCATAAATTTTAGGATGACAGACAGCTATAGAAAACAGAAATTCTTTGGATGACTATACGGTATAATAATTATGTAGCCTACCGTATAATATGCAAAAGCTAGCGCAGTGGCTGCGCAATTGCCACAGAAGTTTCAGCCCTACTTGGCTGGAACGAGGTTTAAAACCCAGATGAGGCTGGTAAGAATTTTTTAAATAGTTGTAGCTCTTTCGGGTGAGAGTTAAGTTAAACCGAGGTTTCTTTATGGTACCGTAATTAGGCAAGTATAGAACAGTGGTTGCGCTTGCGCACTTACCAACGAACTCAACTTTGCTGGAACCGGGTTTAAAAGCCCCTTGCTCTCTGTACATTAAAGAACCCTTTATGTCAGGGTCGGGTCTCTTCGCGGAAGCTTCGTCTCCAACATCTCGTCCCCAACAACTTGCACCTGAACATTTGATCCCCGGAGAAATACGCCCCCGCCGCACAATCCGTCCCCAACATTTCGTACGAGTTGTTTGGGTACAAGTTGTTGCGAACGAGTTTCTGGATATTGAAATTTTGGTGACGAAGTACAGGGACGTATAATCGTATATGATTGCTCGGGTAACCAATTGTTCGGATACGATTGTTGGGGATGAGATGTTGGAGACGAAGCGGTAGCGTTGTCGGCTTGTTTCTCACTGCTTCTTTAAATAATTAACAATTATAATAACAGTATAATATAAAAATTGATGCCTGTAGCGGAGTAGGCTACCAGTGAGTTAACTAACAATCATGCTTCGGCTGTATAATTGTCACCAATGTTGTCACTAATGTTTTTCCCCCATTCCAGTAACAGTTAGGAATTTTAGAATCTATTCAAAAATGCAAAATACAAATTATAACCTGTTTATGGTTTCTGGTTAGGAGAAAACAAAAATAAAGCTCCACCCGTTTTGTGGGAGGGTCTCAAAAGACAATAGGTTTTGTAAACTAATGCTCAGAGGGAACATTATAACACTATAAATTGCCTAACTGCCTGTCATGGTTCAAAAGCGGTCGCAACGGTACTTAATTTAACGCTTACCGTGCCTGTCCTTGGAAAGTACGCTGATACGTCCTCTGGGATTAACCCCGGGAAACCAAACCGACCGTAACCAAGTCGAAAATCTGATTTCTTTTCGCCCAGTGGATCCGCGGGAATTAACTCCGAGATCCCGTTTTGCTTCTGTGGTTTTGGCCTATATTATGCAGTACCGTAATTTTTAGAGAGTACGGGGTACCGAACCGGAATAACGGAAAATTTCCAGTCTTTGAAACTTAAAATAATTATCACACTTGCAGATAAAATTGGTCTAGGAGGTGGGTGTAAATGCTAAACAGAAGAGGATCTAATTTGATGTAATTTTTGAGAATGAGTGAGCAATTTTAGAGGGGGCCGAGTGGCGAAGTGGTTAGTGCGCCCGTTTCGGATGCCAAGGAACCGGGTTCGAGCCCCGGCTGGGGTGAGAAATT
>JAQGBM010000176.1:0-16576 GCA_034698405.1 Symphylella vulgaris | reverse complement strand
AAGAAAATCTGTAAGACCGTTTTCGAGATCCAGTGTGACAGACACACAGACGAACAGACGAACAGACGCACAAACCGAAAACATACAAGCCCGCTCCTATCAACTTCGTTGGGAGCGGGCTTAACTATAGCCTATAATGTAAAAACGGAAACAGTATTAACAAATACCCCAAAAGCTTTTACTCTTAAAAAGGTCAAACAACAATTAATCACAACGTCAGATATTCATATTCACAGCTGTGTGTTTGTTCGAATAAGTAGCGTGATCCCAGAATATAAAAAAAATTCAGCTGAGTAAATATTTGATGTTTAAAATTTTTAAAATAATGCAGTTTGCCAAATTACATATAGGCCTACGCACATAGATAGCCAAAGTTTATAACGTGGCCTGATGTAAAGTGGATTTTAATGTCTATACTTTGCTATAATATATTGTCGGTATAGGTTATACAGAACAGACTTTAAATAACCTGTCACGGATTAATGTGGACTTCTTAGAATCTTAGATAAAGAGGAACTATCATAATGTTTCGTTCTATACGAGAAATTAAGAAGTGTCATTTTATCACAATAATATTTTAAAGTTAGATAGGCCTACAGATACTTCCTAGAATTTGTGATGTTTCAAGGAACGTTAAAAGCTAAATCAAATATAGAAGTTAGGTTAATTATTAGGGCATAGACTCCCATAGAGAGTCTAGTGAAACTTTATCTGTGATTCTAATGTTTGTTTGAGATCGTTGACTTTGAATCTTTCGCATAAAACAAGCTAGGCAACAGTGGTTAGAGCGATTTCGTATCTATATATGTATAAACCCCCGCTCTGCAAGCGTTAAGCCACTGGTACAAGTGGCCGAGAAAATAAAGCCAGTCATGTGTGTGATTGTCAGCAGGACTAAACATTAGGTAGCCCCGCCGGTGATTGCATCAAGTAACCCATGCGATAATTTGGACTATACATTGAGCTTGTATATTATATGGACTTCAAGCTGAGCGAAATCCTTGTTTTGCGAGCTGGGGTTTACATGATTTTTCTTTACACCTTCTCAAAAGTTGTTCTTTCTTTCTTTTTTGGAACGTTCTGCTTTGTACGAGTATAAGTTGGCTAGAGTTTGGTTAAAGACACCTCCCATTTGATAAAACGCCATGCCAAAAACATTCATGACATCATGTTAGGATGGGTGAACTGGCACAGAACCCTTTCCAACTTAATTACCTCTCAAGTTATTACTTTTGAAAAAATGTTCGAAAGTACTGATGTCAAGTTAACCAATAACCATCATCCTAAGTTAGCCTACAATTCGTAAGATTTGTTATATGAGAACGGAAAAAATCGAATGCATTATTGTGCCATGCCTAAGTTATATTATAAAAATACTATTGCTAAGATACGGGCATTAAGGCCAACGTACGAATATAGTACATTGCCGTTCCATATGGGCTATATTCAGAGACCCTCGATACATTTAGACCAGGTCAAAGATGAAACTAGTTTGAAGCATCGAAGCATAGCAATACATCGACGTTTACAATATAAAATGAAAGCCAGGGATCACGGGGACAGCAATCTTAACGCCAGTAATGGCTCTCTAGCACCAGGAGACGGACTAGTCATTTAGACGCGTAAGAACAAAGCCTTTTTGGCTGGCGGAAACGCGGAGGAGAAAAAAAAAGTGTTTGGGAGCAGAAAGTCGCCATGAAAATTGAGTTACTCGATTGGAAAATTGTCCTTTATCTATCTCTGGTTGTTGTCTGATGCGATTCTTGGGTGCTGAACGACAAAATTGCTTTATATGAATTGTTATGTGCTTTATTGTACTGTTTCCTTTATATTCAGTCGTGTCCCACATTTTCTGGGCTAAAATTTGTGTTAGAACTTTACTTTTTCTGCCCTTACTTTTATACCATTTTTTCGGCTTTGCTTGGTTAATTACGGTATTGGAAATCCTCTTTAAGAAAGCCATTGGAGAGTCTTATTGTGATATGATGAATGCAACGTGTTGCGAATGCTTATAAGCTGCAATCCTGGGTATACACATTACAACCATCATAAAGCAATTACCAAGCAGCCAGATTGGCCATAATAATCTGGTTCCCACTTATATTGTCTTATGGAATGGCCTCAATGCATTCCACATACCCATTCAGTGTTGTAATAAGCTGAATTTATTAACGATGGAGTGGCTGATATGAGATTGCGATGTATCGCATAGGAGGAAAAATAGACGAGAAATTGTATTTAAAACTTCAACTACCGTACTTTTTTACGTAATTAAAGGAGGATTTTCGTAAAGGTATTTGGCTGGAAAATTAAACTCCATTTGTAGGCTATGATGATGCGAGTGAGTTTATTATTATACTGTATATACATAGACATTATATGCTACTTATAAGCAGTCTTCGCAAACTTGGATTCTGAGTGCTCTTTTGAGGATTGCATGCAATCTAAGAAACGCATATTAGTGTAGGTGCCTGTGACCGCATATGTATGCGAGCGAGAGAAAATCCCGGTATACCTATATATGCGAAAGCACACGGGTTTTATATACATAAGGACGAACGTTAGGCGAAATGAGTTTGCAACGAGGCGCATTATCAGTCAAATCTAATGCGTACATAACAATTACACCCGGGCCGAGTTTAGCTGGTAATGGTTTCCTCTCTAGGAGTGCTCTGCTTGTTTTATTATGTAATAATTTGTAAATAACATTGTAAATAAAACTAGGAATGGGGGAGCTGGAAAAAGAACTATATGGACTTACTCGTGCAAGATAGAAGGTGTATGTTAATGCTATTTTGTAGTACAGCAGAACTGCATTTTGTAGCAGACGAAAGAGAACGCCGTTTACAGTGGCGGGGAAAAGATACTATTATACATTGAATTAAATTGGAGTAATTTTAGTAAAAATGCAGTCTGCATACAGATAAAAATGTTTCTATTTTCAAGAAAAATGGATGGTCAAAACGTTATTGTGGATAACTGAATTTAAAAGAATTTTTTAAGGCAGCTTTTGTACAACTATATATAGGGTTAGAATTTTGCTAGATTTTTTATACCATTAAAATAATATAGGCTATACAATTTCTTAATTTATTCTTTGTATAGTCATAACTCTAAGTTGAGGTATTAATTGCAGAATTTAGGAGAATTTTTTCTACACTCCATTTTTCTCTTTTGTATTATAAGTTAGAATTTAAAAGTAAAAATTTTATTAATTTGTTGGTGATATTGAAAATGGAAAAAAAAAATGTGTGGATGAAAAATATTATAAAGGTTATTAATGATCTCTGAACTAATTACTCTTTTGAGTTTTGGGGGAGAGAGAAGCATGCGTGGCGTGAAGAAGGTTATATATCGTTGGCAGCTAGGCACAGCTGACGTAGAACAAGGGATGAAATTAGCTTATACGAGGATGGGTAAATCCAATTCACACCACCCCCTATCTGTTATATACGAAAATTCAGTTTCATTTATACGAAAACTCTTGATTAAGGTCGCGTTGGGTGAAAACCAAGAAGCTTGAAGTTTGTTCCTGCGTATAAAATACAGCTTTAATAATTACAAGCACTCTCCTTTCGCTCTTGCGTTAATTTCAACAACCCGTGTAATGTCGTTCATCTTTCGAAAAATAGGAATAACAAAATTTAATCTAGATTATAATTATTTTTCCTCCCACTCGCCTAGCTCCCGGTTTCCCAAGATTTTTAATTAAAGCGTCATTCTAGTTTGATTTTTGTAAATAAAAAGAAAACAATGCCTTGCCAAAATTTTAAGTTTTACTCCTAAAAATATCTTTTTCATCTCCCCCTTGAAAGGTAGGCAAACCACACTTACACAAGAGTAATGATGGGAAAAACCTCATACAGGTCATCAATGAAAATTATTATTTCTGTAGTATGTTGTAAAGTGTAAACATTTTATTTTTAATGTTTCCTTCCTTATTGCGGTTAACTTATTCAGGTTCTCAAAGTGCGCGGTTCAAATCCCTATTGAGGTATGTCCCTTATTGGAAAAATTGGTTTATAGAGAATTGTAGTTTAAAGAACTTTCCCTATACGTTGACAGAAACGTAGGCCCATGTTTTCAAATAAAAAATAAAAAAAAGGATATTCATTTCGGACGTTTTATTTTTTCATCATACTGAACATACCACCAAGTCGTAAGTACCCTGTCTGTAGGAGAGTGCTAAGCCCATAATTCTATATAGAAGTACTTCAACGGGAGTGAGTAATAATAATATTTCCGAGCAGTTGCTGATTTAGTAAGAAAGGTGGATGAGTTAGTTCTTTATTTTATTGCTTTCGTGCCCATTTCGCCAATGTGTGGGGAAAAGGCGAAAGGCTTAGAATGATGTAACAACGGCAGATTGTGAACACACGCACGCGGCGGGCAGGTTGAGAGGTCGCTCGACATTTAGTTCTCCTGAGAGAGAGAGAGTGCACAACACGTGACGAGAGTGTTTATGACGATGAAATAAGTTTGGTGAACGAAATAAACCCGGGAAAACAATGTTATGATATTGTACCAAAATCATCTACTCTGTTTTTAAAAAAATTCGGCAGCATTTTAAAGAGAACCTATATTATACCCAGACCAATAATCCAACATGCGCCTCACACGTTGAAGCGTTGTGTTGTGTAGTGCCTTCGTTAATAGCATAATATGACCATCTGTGACGCAAGCACAGCTGTCGTGTAACATCCTCATAACACTCTTGCCCCACCCGAGTCTAGTTGCCCGTTAATTATATATCACAGAGGACTATACAATAATTAAAATACCCGGCGCTTGGACGTTTCACTAAATTTATGAAGTCGCTTCAAAAACTTTTTATATGTATGTTGTGGAGCTAATTTTAAAAATCACAACTTATTCTCCACAGCCATTATTGGTCCTACTATCGATCCTATTGTAGATAGACCTTGTTTTATATATTTCAAACTAAAAAAGGAGAAAAAATATGAAAAAGTTCTCTTTCTGAATGCCTTTACGTGAGTAACAGATCACGTGACAACCATCAATCACGGGGGTTGTCGGCAGTGAAGCGGAATGTCTTGGATAATTTGGCGCATGCGTACAATTGATCTGTATTGTTCAAGTTTTCGAGTAAAGAGTTGCTGCAAAAGACATAGTACATTTTTATTTAAAATTACTGATAGCTATACAGGATCTATTTATGATAATATGGAATCGATCGAGGTTGGTGGGAATTTTTGGATGGATAAAAACTTACGAGCATGGTAGAGGGAGGTGGTAAAAGCTTATTCCCTGGCGCCAGTTTTTGAGGTTTTAGCTAGATTACGTAGCCTATAGTCCGAGGGTAGAATAATTCATAAAATAATGCACAATCCCAACGGTTCTCGTTATTACCCTATAAGTGTTAGGATTTTTCACCCTGGCATTACTACTGTGCTACTCCCGATAAGTTATTTTATGAATGCCACCCTTCTAAATTAAGTCAGATTCCACTTTCATAATATTATTCGCGCAAGTAGGCTCTATGATATCTGTATACTAAACAAGGTTAGCTGAAGTAATATTACTGTATCATACGTAAATGCCGTTTTATTTAAATGTGTGGAAAAGTTATTAAAAAAACATTTTCCCCACTTGCGAAATAAGGTGCGATTTTATCATGAGAGAGTGCGAGAGAATGGGCGAGATTTTTATAGAGTGTAAACTCATATCTTTTTTTTATTATTATTATATGGGCCTATAATAATGAAAGAATCTCCCGCAGTTCGCAGAAACGAAAGCAATAAAGAAAATGGCTGTTTTGTAATTTAAATGGGTTTGTATTATAGCCTCGAATATAATATGAAGAGATTTAGTTTAATATTACTAGTGGAAACTTAAAGTCTCGGCGTGCGCACGACATTACTATCCAACCCAGCATGGTGTGTGCGATGCATAGACCTCATTGAAAGCGACTGAATATATCCAATTCAATTACACCACACACTCATTTTATATATACCTTATAATATTATTGCAATGTCTCTACTGCAACTCGCAATTAAACGTTAATTTTCTATAGTTACATACACTGTGCTGAATATAAACCAGGCTTCGTTGTGTTTTGTGCAATTTTCCTCTGCGTTGCATTTGTTAAATTAAGTTTATTTTTAGTTTAATTATGAAAATATTAATGGATCGAGTAATTGTTTCTCTTGGGTGCAAAATCCAATTTTCCCTGTGTTTTCGTTGTACACGTTATGGCAAATTAGGAGCGAGCTGCATTCATTTACGTCCTAATGGCACTAATTGCCAAGCAAAATATGTTTTCTCCATTGTTGACCCAAAATCGATGTCCATCGCATAAACTGACTGCATTTTTTTAGGTTGCTGTATGAAAACATTATATAATCAATAAATAAAAAAAGAAGCATAACGCAGCACCAAGCATGGCGAATCAACTTTGAACTTGTAACATTAAAAAGAGAAATCGGTAATACCTAACCTGAATTTAAGAGTGGTAGATTCATACGAACTGCAGGAAAAATAGATCTCTCCATAATGCTAAAGTATATTTTTTTATGAATTTTTATAAAGTGTTTCAACAAAACCAATATGAAGCATATTCGTATATATGAGAAAAAAAGTTTATATGTATTTTTAATATTATCCCAGTTATACTGTATCAAAACAGCCCTTCAAAACTTTGTATATCCCCCCATCATTTCTCAGCTTCCGTCGCTGACACCACACCATCCCCCTTATACTCTTTTCCCCCTGGAGAATTGAAAATGCACAAAGCACTAATGATGAATGTTTTTTCTTTTTTTTCCTCTTCTCTTTTCCTTCTTTGAGAATGAAACCTTAATTGCAAAATCAATAAATCCCAAATCCCAGGTACCCCTCCTTCCATTCGAAGATTAGAAACAAGGGTAAAATTGTCTATATGTGCATGAAAGAGAAAGAGATAGATGGGGTAGGGGTTCGGTTTTGTCATTTTGGAGCTGGAGATCCTGAAACGGAGATCTTTGGTTATTTGTAACGGCTCCTATTATTATTTAAAATAAACGATAAAACTTATTATTAGGCTATATGCTGCTTATTATAAAAATGTATCATTCATAACTATGTGGATTAGAGTATTATTAACTCCTTTTATCTTATATCCCTTGAAGGAAACATCGTCAGAAACCAATTTGAATTTTGAAGAAATGAATATTCTGCATCGTATTAAATGTTAATGAAACCGCGGCGTTGTAAT
Organism: Symphylella vulgaris; assembly: GCA_034698405.1. Classification (NCBI taxonomy): domain Eukaryota; kingdom Metazoa; phylum Arthropoda; class Symphyla; family Scolopendrellidae; genus Symphylella; species Symphylella vulgaris. The sequence goes on along the minus strand of JAQGBM010000176.1, from coordinate 9,360 downwards.
CTTGATGAGCGAGAAGCATTATAATTGCATTTTAAAATCTTGTTAATTCATCTTCAAGAATAAGTGAGGTATTTTGAAGAAAACAAAAGCGAAAATATCCATTGTGCTAATTCCTCTCTTTCTCGAGAGGAAATTCTTCTTTTTCTTTCCAAATTACCACGGCATTATGAAAAGGAATAACAATATTGCTTTAATTATACTTACATTTTCTGGGATGGAAATCATGGAACCAGATTTGGAGTCATACATTTTGCAGCAAAGAACGAGTTTTTCTTTATGTATTTCTTGAAGATATACTCTGTAATACGATGTTGAAATTTTCTGGGATTCCAAAAAATTTCAACTTTGCAGTTGTAAAGTCATAAATATATTTTGCATCAAAGAACGAGTTACTCTTGTAGATAGTCTGTAATATTTGATTTCCTAATAATATAGTTTCAGAATAATTTATTGCCGAAAGTGAATGGATGAAATAAGAGAATATGCATAGACTGACTCCCCTCCCTATTTCGAACTTGACTAATGATGCTCGTCTTTTTCGGAAACTTTCCCCGAATCGAATGAACACGAAAGCCTATTTAATTATAATGGCGATATACAACGATATTATACAACAAAACTCTGGCGTACAATGCTCCCCACCACCACATCACTAATATTATAGTGTCCTATTAAGTGATTTATACCATTTTCTCCTTAATGACCCTGTAACTTAAACAGTCAGCAGCTTTCATTCTGCGTTGGAAAGGTCATTAATGCTTTACGGGCAATGATGCCTTGATATATTAGACCACCTTTCTTTCTTATTTCGAAATTTATTCTTTCCGCGACATTCTTTTCACCAAACACAATGAAACAAAAGTTACAAAGAAATTCCCGGTAGAACATGCAAATTCAAAAAATGTTTGTTGGGCAAAAAGCGATTTGGGTCGTTTGAATATACAACATAATTCGATGGCGGTTATATTTGAGTCATTTTTTCGTCTTTTTGGTTTCCAAATTTCCATTAGGTTTTTGTCATTAAGGCCCAAGTAATTTCTCCAGAGTGTGTTTGCAGAAGATAAGCAACATCATTTGCTCGTCGTTCGAAAACCCTCTATCTTTTCTCTTCGTTTTTCTCCCTCGCGTACAATTTGTAATTTGTAGGAGGAAAGTGATGGATGCGTCGACTGGGGGCACTGCCTCGGCTCCTGATGAGCAAATAGAATCAACCCAATTGCATGCAGATTATATGCTCAAGTATCGATGTTTTTATACCAGTTTTATTATTATTATGCTCCTTACTTCGTAAATTTCATAAAACTCACAATTTCATAAACTACGGGGTATAATATTTTTAGTCAATCAAACGTGATTTAAGTAAAATAGAGTCGGTCTATCTAAAAATGGAGGTAGCCCATTCGTAACTTAAGTAACGAAAACATTATCAGAGCCGAAAATGCGGTTGGTAGAGTCAACTGCTAGGGTTCGAATCCAGATAACTTAACTATAGTATTTTATTGTATTATTGCTCACAGTTGTTGCGCTAATGTGACCCCATCAGAGCAGACAACTTAGGTCAAATACATCCCTCACCGGATGTATTTGACCTAAGTTGTACTTACGGATTCTTACGGACTCTTTAGCCGAATAAAAGCAATTACGGTAATACCGGTACATAACAAAACTTTAGAAAATAGAACATTCTATTTAAAATTTATTTATTCTATTGTTCTTCTAAAATTATATTTATATTTTTAATTTTAACCTATAGTAGTTTACTATTGAAACAAATATTTTGAACAATGTTTGGCTACAACCGTTATTATTCTTTTGAATTTCTCCCTTTGTATACTTTTTTTTATACGAGCGAATAAGTTATATTGCGTGAATTAATATAATCGATGGATGGCTGAAAATACAATATCGGATCAAGAGAAAATTGCGTTTCGCAGACTATGGATGGGATTTCACCCTGCTTGCCTTGCTCAAAAATGAAAGGAATAGAGAACGGCGGACAGACCTCAAATTTATCATAGGGACTATCTGATATTGAAACTGTCAGGGGTTCAAACTTAAGCGAAAGATCTAACATAGGCGAAGGAGAGATAGGATGTATGTATGTGTGTGCTCGTTGCGTGAAAGAATTGGAGTCTTCTAGACTCGGCTAATGGTGTTGTATAATAATATATTCTATTTATAATGCCCGTGGTCTCTATTTATGCACATAAATGACTACATGCCTACTACTAAACTGAATATTTTTATATTGTTATCTCACAAAGAAGGCTACAATTTATTATCCAAACTATATTAGATGATAATTATTTTATTAATTTCACGGGCATTATAAATTATAAAATTAATGTGTTTTTATTTGTTGTTCATGATATGAAGATGTTACGAATGTTGGGGCATTCCGAGGGCTAATTTTTAGCCATTTTTACAAAATAAAGGAATGCCCCAATTTCGTGATATCTTCACAACCCTCCTAACCGTTGGTTGGGCGATTTTGATTTTCTTAAGTTATTGTGATTGACCTTGATTTTTGGTCAATTACTACTAGTAAAAAGTACAAAAGTTAAGCCAATACTCATTGTTCCTTGCAGGTTTATAAATGCAAGGCGGAGGGTCGTCCAACCATTAATAGACCAATCCAATCGCGCTGGGGCCAGTGGTAAGTGCAATTTTTTAAATAAAATTCATTTCTTTTTCTTAGGTTCATCAATGCCAGGCGTAGGATCGTGCAACCTATGATCGACCAATCAAATCGTGCCGGTAAGGTCACGTTAGACCAGAAACCAATCGCGTTATCGTGAATTTTATCATGTGACCAAATGACGCGTGTTTTCAAGATGGTAGCATGCGCAAAAAAAAAAAACCTGCCTGTCCACCCTCTGCCTCCTCTATTAGTTAGAAGTACTGAAAATAATAACAAAAATTTAAATTTTCATGGCGATATACAGAGTATGAGTTTGTATATCGTGACGCCACCATATTGAATCTCTACATTGAAGCGCCACGAATTGGCTAGGCAGGACTTACATAGAGAAGCGAGTAGAGAAGGCAGTATAGTCCATCTCAAATGGGTGTATCCTTCAGGGGGGGTTTATTGATTCCCCTCAATGAGTCAGAAGTTGAGTCAAACATATAAGTTGGTCCCATTTTTCTATGCTCAACACCCCGGACCAGAATTCACTAAAAATTGGGACGTATATCTGAAAAATTCAAGTATCTTTGTAGATACATTTTTGTTGAGATGTAAATTTTTCTATGATACTGACATAAGTATTTCGCGATTTATTTTAGGTCCAAGTGGGGCTTACAGTCCGGATGGTGCTGGAATGGGTTACATGATGGATGGGCAGCAACAAATGCACATTAGACCACCAGGTAAGATTATTCTTAAAAGTTCTTTAACAGCACTACATGTATAGTGTACATAAGTTGCTGGTTCGGTTCGATAGTGTGTTTATTGCCATTCGAAAAAGCATATAGAGCTTTCTATTCATAAGTTGGAATTTTCTTCTGGATACTTGAATTACATTACGTAATGGAACGGAAAGCATAAAAACAGATTATCATAGGGTATCATAATACTATCCAAGTCCCAACAAACATAGTGAGCTAAAATGCGCATTGCATTTCCGCCCTGGGGTTTTTGTGCCACAGAATCAAGTTTATGTTTCACCCAAATAGATACTGCATCACACAGTATAATAAATGTGTAATATATTGAGGTTTCGGATGTTGTTGACCATGCGAAAGGATTTTTATCAAATGATAATGTACCTAATACGAGCAAGTAATACGAGATGTTTTCTATACAAGAAAAAATATACAGAGGCTAAGTGCATCCTATTTATAATCCCACTGTCATGATTTTTTGTATATTATACGTACATTATCATAGCACCGAAATAGATTCACGAAAACCATTGATGCGAAAGTGAATAAAGTACTAAAGTTTGTTGAACTTGATGAGTATGGGATCTAACTTCAAAAAGATTATTTTGTGGTTCTCTAGTTTTTTACTTTAAAACTTGGTTTATTGGATGGGTCATATCGTACTTGCATTGAATTTTTTACTTTTCAAAAAAATTATGGTAAAATTCACTTCAGAATCTGACAACACAAACATATGACTTTTTTCTATTTTTAAAATAATACTGGGCAAAAAATATTTGGGTACAGCCTATTTTCTTCATAAGCTAATTAGTTTTCCATCGTGTGGTTTTTATAATGCATTATACAAATGTTAAGAATACCAATTCTTGATGGAAAAATTATCTCTCCTGTCCGCATATTGTATTATTTTGACCTAAGCTACCGTACTAAATAAAAACCCAACCATTTTAAGATATTAAAAATCTTTTCTTATAAAGATATAGATTTTCCATCATTTTTGCTGTCTGTTCTGTTGAGTTTCACGTGTTCAAACGAAATATGTGTCCGAAAGTTGGTCATCACTTATTAGTATGGAGGTCTTGAAACCTATCACTATGAGATGTTTCATACATTTTTAAAGAGAAAAGAAAATGAAATGGCAAAAGATCCCTTATAGCTATTAAGGCAAGTTGCTCCTAGGGGAAACTTGTCTGTATGATTTTGGTAACCGAAACTGGAAAAATATGCCATGGGATTTAAGAGTAAAAAAATGTATGAAACATTTCTATGATCTTTGCAAGCTTTTCCTTGCAAGTGACTGGAACTTGTAGTAGTAAGCTCACTGGAGAATAAAATAGTAGGAAGATTGCGATGGAATTCTAAACACTGCCTGATAAATCTTGCTTACACATGGTGGAAAGATTGCTTTGCAGACTGTAATATTGCACGGCAGCAGCGTGTTGAACTCGGTAGGCTGTATCAAAAATAATGATAACGGGTCAAATTTTAAAAAAGAAAAACGTGTGTAGACTAAACGATTCTGAAGGGAAACTTGATACCAACACAATTTTAAAAAGTTGTGCGGATTTGCATTACTGAGTTTTTATTTTATTTCGGTCGGTAGGCTGTTTAAAGAGTTCAAGTCGATACTTGACTCATAACCTACAATTGTGAAATTTCTAGTTTTTCAGCACTAAGTTATAATCAGTAATGCAACAACTACTAACTTAGTTCAAACCAACCTGAGCTAATTTAGTAATTTTATTCATGATAGATATGAACGAATAGATTACGGATGTAGTTTTGGTCATGTTTTTAGCCTACGATAATTAAATTTTAAAGTCAATTTTATAATTATAATAATTCTCGAACTTCAATTTTATAAGTAATTAAAGTCAAAAGTATATAAGTAATTAAGTATGTTATGTGTTGTCGGATTCATGGAGAGAAAAAAACATTTCTTTTAATATTAGTACCGTATATTATATTAATTATCCAAATATTTAAATTTTAGGCATGCAGCATCTTGGAAGTGATGGAATGGGAATGGGACCTGTCAGTGGCTATTCACAGATGTCGATGAGATCGCCAGTTCATTCCCAAGCCATGCTTATACCGGGTCATCCGCATAGCATGATGATGGCACACGGTCCGATGAGTCACCACGGACTCGGATCACAGGGTTCACCTATTTATGACGGCTCGGGTCAACCAGTAATGGATATACATGCCGGATAAATATCTTCTAGACTATAATTACTTTTGTTCTCCTTTTTGTTTCGTGTAAATAAAATATAAATAAAAGAGTGACTTGAAAAACAAACGGATATTAACTCTTGATGAGTATCTAGACTCGCCATTTTACAAAAAAAATATAAATAAATATATTATATTAAAAGAGCTCTGGCTAAAACGTGGAGTCGATGTTAAATTTTGTGTGTTAATGTTTATTTGTACAAAAAAAGTGTATTGTATATATATATTATATATACATATATTAGCATCGGTTAAAATGGCTAATTGTTTCTCATAAACTGTAAAACATATAATAAAAGACTGCTCTAGAAGAAGGAAGTGAAAATGGATCGTCATTGCTTAAAGTGTTTTGAGAGTAAAAAGTGATAATGTACAGTGACGCAGCTGAACTAAAATAACAAAAAAAAAAGGGAATTAAAATGTTTCCTTAAGACTCTGTTCAATCATTTTTTGAAACTGTAGATGCTTATGGACACACTGGATTATCTAGAAGTGTAATGATATCATTTTTTTAAATAAAAATCAATTGGAAGGACGGTTAAAACTAACAATAAATTGAGTTGTATTTGCTCACAAACGAATATAAACCGGTATTTTAACCTTTATAATTTATTCTTTCTATATTTTTATTTAACTGTTGTTAAAACTATCTTGTTGTATCATAATAAGAATCAGGTATAATTTGTTTTTATTGCAATAATTATTTTTGGTTTACAATTTTTGACAATAGGTATCATATTAACCTACCTTAATGTATCCAGTAATGAAGTTGGCTGGCCGACCATCACATCTCTTAACGTTTAAAAAAATACCCTTAGGGGTGCCTTCTATAGCGTATACGTTTACAGGGTGATATTTTTTTCGCAGCATTTTAATGTGTGTAGCTTTAAGAGAATAAAATAAAGCATAAAAGAAGATAAAAAATACTAAGTCAGTAGCTTAATATTAAATAAAAGTAATAATACTTAGAAAAAAAGAACAAAGTTTGGCATAATTGAAGATAAAAAAAAGTAAAACTCCTTTTTATTCTGTAACAGTTTGAACATTTCAATATTAATAATAAACAATTTTGTTGTAGAGAAAATGTGAAAGTGAAGTAATCACCATTAAAAATAATACCGGTACCCTCTTTTACTCCAAATAATAAAAATAATAAAACAGAAGTATTTTTGGATGAAAATGATGCTTCCATTTCATAATATCTCTTCTCACTTTCACTTCACTTCAGTAAAAAAAAATGTAAAATGCTTACGGTGAGTTTTTGCCATTTTTTGGGGATTTTGCAAATTTCTTTTTTTTCTATTATTTTTCATTCCTTCTTATTATTATTTCGAGTGCGATGAATGTAGCTGGTGTGCCATAATATTATAAAACAAAAGAAAAGTTGTCTTTTTGTGACTTTGTTGCCATAATAATTTTTTTCGCACGCGAAATTAAAACCCGGAGCAATATGTTACTATAATGGTTTTTATTAATTAATTTTGTTGTTATAATTATTACCGATATTATTTTTTTTTTAAAGACGGGTCCTGGTAAGCAAAAGTATAAATTTTGTAAAAAAAAAGTATTTCCATTATTATTATTATTATTCGTAATACTTTTAATAGGAACCCATTTTAAGCTTGGAAATTCCGAATAATTATGCTATAATTGTAAATTGTGTACATTACAGAAAGAAAAGTTGTACATTATCAATCTGGTGAATTTCAAGACAATGTATAAAACAGAAAAAAAGGAGTGCATTGCATTATTCAAGAAATTAGACGAAGAAATTAGTTCTAATAATGGAGGAGTCGAAAAATTTAGTTCTAATTATAACGAAAAATTTACCATTTTTTATTAAATTTTTGTCTTGTTTCTTGAATAAAGCACTGTATAGTTGCGATAATTACAGTATTAAATTAATTTTTTCGCATTAAAATATCATTATTCTATAAATACTGTTTCATTAAAAAATTCTGTCTTCGGAATTTCCATGTTCAAGTTTAATAAATGAAATGCATATTGATATAAATAGTCTTGTGTTGTTATTTAATTATTTAATTATACCTTACCCTTCTTCCGAATATAACAACATAAAAGAGAGTGATGTTAACTTACACATTCAGATAATAATTCAGTAAGGGGTATGAGCAGATTGAAGATTTTTGGTGGAAGTTTTATTTACCCTGTACTTCATTAAAAATTGAAAATGAAGAAGCTACTCTAACTGTTGGGCCAATATTGGTTGTGTTGTGCCGTTAAAAAAAAAATTGTAATTACACTTTAAACTTAATTCGTTATCAGTTATAAATATCTCAAAAACATCACCAAGGCAAGCAGCATATTGTTTTGTGTTTATTTTGCGAACGGTTATCATCTCCCTAGACATAAATTAGGCTACAATAAAACATTTACGGAGTATTTTAAAATTTCCAAGGCTCTCCCATGTTTCATTAATTAATATAAAATAAAATAAAATAAAAACAATTATTAAAAGATTCGCTCGTAATACGGCTCTGTACGGGCTAAGCAGAAAAAAACGCAACGAACCAAAAATAAAATGATTCTAGAGGCCTTATTATACCGTAATAACCCAAGAAGAAAGAGAAGAAACCGAAAAGGTAGGAACGTTATGAGTTGAAAAATTCGAGTCCTGGTTCACGAAAATTGAAAAATAATATAGAGATATTAATTTAAGATTATATGGAAAAATTGATCTAAGTACGAGTAACGAGGTCTGTAATAATATTACGATAGCCTATTATGCCTATATGTTGCCAATTACTAATTGCCAATATTGAGCTAACGGTCATGCCCCACATTGAGCCAACGGAATTACCTACATGCAACCAACATTGTGCCATTTTCTATGCAACATTGGGCCAACGTGTTTGTATTTACTGGGTTGTATTTGGCAGTTTGATTTGAATTTTTGAACATTCAGTGAAGCGGGAAAACCTTTCACCCGCCATCCATCATACTACACAAGTCACTACATCATTACGCATACATCATATAAACTTAGGTATGTACATAATAATATATTATGTTCATATAATATATGCACCAACGCCGAGTAACACAACGTAAAGTTGCAATTTGAATATCTTAATGAAATATCTGGTGTTTGCTGGAAAACAGTCTGCTTTCCATATTACCCAAAAGAGAAAAAACCGCTCTCTGATAATAATATTTTATTTTCAGTCATTGCACGTGTTAATAGGAAGTTTTTTATTATTATTATTTTGCCCAAATTGATTCAAAATATTTCACACAAAAATAATAATAATATTATGACAAAATTATAACTATGTTTTTTTTTAGAATCCTATTTCATTTAAGAATGATGCTCAGTGTCAGCAGCTTATAATAAGAGCTTTAGTTTTTTTTTTTTTTGTGGTGTATAATTATATTTATGAGGTGTCCTTCCGTCAAAAAGACTCTTTATTTTTGGTTAATAATATTAGGCAGTTTAGGTAGGTATAGACTGATGAGTTCCCCAATCAACCAAAAATCTAATTTCTTAACCAATCATGTTCAACCTACAACAACTTTCAGCGATAATTATTAGAGACCAAGGTGGTTATTACAGGTAATATTCAGTGATCCCTTATTCATAGGGCACCCTTCACCACACAACAGAACCTGCGAAAGGAAATGGTTAAATGCTGATAATATTATAAGTAGACTTTCCACCAATCAAAATGCTACTTTTCAAATACTTCAACCAATCATAATCGACTATTAACCTTTTAC
>JAQGBM010000175.1:0-16586 GCA_034698405.1 Symphylella vulgaris | reverse complement strand
TTCCTTCATTATTAACTCAAAGATAAACAGATTTTACCCATAATTTTAAAGTAATAAGCTTGGGACATGAAAAGTCCCGTTTATAGAAAATGACCCATATAATAGGCCCCTAGTAACGCTCCTACTGGTGCCAGGAACGAAGGATACCAGCTGTAAACTATGGTAATGGGCTACATTTACAGCCGATTGCACCAACAATGATTAGTGTAGTCAAGTCAAAAGAACTTTTATTTACATCTTATACAAATATAAAATCAGTCAATAGTGGCCGAGGCAAAAAGCCATGTGGGCTGTAAGTTCTAAATATTTTTAAATTGAACACCAGGATCAAGGAGTGTGTTACTGTCCATTGCCTCTGTACTCTGTAGGGCAGTTAAGATTGTTAACGCTCTCGCAGCGCCAAGCAATCCCACATCGGTAACCTTATGCTCCATGAACCTTACCTGAATGCTGAACCAGTGAACCTAAGCTTATTCTTTCCAATGAGCAATGCCCAGTTAGAAAAATTGTACAGTTCAAAGACCTAAATCTCCTATATAGCCTACTAAATTTGTTAATTATTGTCATATAATTGATCAGCTTGATTCAAATTATAATATTATTTGGATAATTAAAATAAATTATAATTAAACATGTGTGGGAAAAGAAGGCTCTACATTTTTTAAGTTTGATGTTTGTTATAGAAGGTCATCAAGATAGTCATATCTTAAATTTGTGATTATCTTCACTTTCAGATTATTTTCCATGGTTAAGGAGGAAAACAGAGACATGGCCGATGACCTGGATGTTGAAGCCCTATTAGAGGCACCATTTAAAAAGGTTAGTAAAAAGAACAAAATTTTCTCCTTTTAAAAAATTTGTATTCACAAATTATATATTTATCTGTGTTTATTTAATAATTTTCAAAATAAAAATATATTACATGTAATCTAGAAATGGACAAGTAAGTGTTGGGATGGATATTATTATGTGCACTGAACTGAAGTAGAGCAACTGGAGTATCATACACTTCATACAAAAAATTGTAATGCAATTTTTTAAAGGAAATTTTGGGGTTAAAGGTTGCAGAAAGGATAGGCTATTGCTTGCTGTGTAGTTTACTGAGAGGAATTCAAAACTTCCAAAATTTTGTATACAGTAGGCTGGTCATTTTAACCACTGAGTAAGGGGCAAAATAGGCCTACCTTAAGAAGAAAATAAAAATACCTACTCCCAACCCAAAATGCATAAATTTAACTGAGAAATATTGACAAAAAGCTCTGAAGACTTAGAATTCTCAAAAATAATTATTATGCATCCAAATTGGGTTCATTTTATAAATTTATTCACGTTTACACAATTTTTTTATTGATCCTTGTAAATTTTCACAGACTATGATTGTGGACTATTACAGTATCACCCTGGGTAACAATATGATCTAATTTTATGCTGATACTCGTGCACTTTGGGCTATTTATCTGAGCTTTTTAGGTCAATACCTCACAGTAGGTTTGTATAAAAAAATATGGATTTTTGGTAATTTCACACTAGTTCCAATATCTTACAATTTAATTTTGTCTTGTAGACTTCTGCACGACTTTCTTCTCATCCACTATTTCACAGCATTACTGTTTACCAAAACATAGATGAAAAAGAGGAACAGCTGAGGTACAATAATGGGGCCATAATGCTGGTTTTAAGAGAGTTATTAATCTTAATATTGGATCCGACCTTACAACAATATAATTAGAATAATTTTTATGGTGTAATGGTTAAATACTACTCCAAATTAAGATTTACTTAAAATATTTATAGTAAAAATTATTGGGTCAATTCTCAAGTGTGTCCCTATTCCTCTCACCTCAGGGTTGACAATGGATGGGATCCATTTCCTACTAAAGGACGCTAGAAGACTATGCTGGAGGATTCTTGGAGGAGGTTAATAGCCGATATTTTACTTTATAACTTAGCACCTCTTCAGAATTGCTTCAGAATGATGTTGCAGGATTTTTTATCTTTGACTTGGTGATGCTGAGTACACGTTACAAATCTTGTCTTGAAATAGAGAAATGGTGCATTTGCCAGTAATAATATTTCCATTTCTCTATTTTTGAGATTGATATAATTCAGCGTTTTTTGCGTAAGGTACTGTAAGGTTATTTATTGAGGATGGCTCTCAATAAACGTCTTAAATTAGGTTATGAATAGTTAGTCAGCAAGAATAGTCCGAAATTTTATTTGTTGACAAATTATTATTATTGTACTATTTACATGGAATTAAATTAGCAAATTTAATTTCGTGTACTGTAATAAGTTTAGCATAATTCAGTTTTAACTAAGCTATTTTTGCTCCTTTATTTTTCTTTTACTTCCCACCCAAATTGCTGGCTGTCTTCAATGTTCCTGTTTTTGACTGCATTAGGATGAACCAAGCAAGGCAAAAGAAAATGGAGACAAGGAATCATCCAAGAGGTAAATATTAATCAAAATTAATATTTTACACTGTACTAGCCTACAGTATTAAATTTATTCTTTACTTTGTAGTAAAAAGAATCACCGATCCAGTAGGAGTAGGAGCAAAGGCCGCCGGTCAAGGAGCAAGAGCAAAGGGCGGCGTTCTAGAAGTAGAAGCAAAGGGCGACGTTCTAGGAGCAGAAGCAAGGGTCGTCGTTCAAGAGACCGTTCCAAAGATAGGCTAAAGAGCAAAGACAGAGATAGAGACCGTGATCGTGATAGGAAACGAGGGTAATTTTTTTTTCTTTCAGATTTTTTTTACATTTTTCGCCCAATTTTAATAATCTTTAAAAAAAAATTTAGAAGTCCAGTTCGAGACAGACGACCTATTAGGAGATCTAGGTCGAGAGGTCGATCACCACCCAGGTTTGGTGGTAGAGGAGGTCCAAGACGCCCTTCGCCTCCACGGGGCCTAGGAAGGTAAGGGTTCTTCTTGAAGATTTGGGTTTGAAAATACTGATGGTTTTTAAATTAAAATTTCAGGCTAGAACCAGAAATTTTGACACCAGAAGAGCGGGATCTTCGAACAGTATTTTGCATGCAACTTTCACAGAGAATTAGAGCTAGGGATTTGGAAGAATTTTTCTCATCAGTTGGTAGGGTAAGTAACACGTAATGTTCTTATAATAATTTATCGAGTCAGTAAAGTAACAGTTAATTTAATTTGATTGCAGGTTCGAGATGTTAGAATAATAACTGATAACAAAACACGCAGATCGAAAGGAATTGCATACATTGAATTCACATCAGTTGACGCTGTTCCTCTGGTAAGAAGTTAAGATTTTTACTTTTCACATTTAACTCTTCTTTCACATGAGAGTAGGAGATTGCTTCCCAATATTTCCTTTACCATATAAATGTATTATTTGTTGAAGCATTGCAGCACTGCAAATTCGTAGCTTCTGTTTAGAGCTTTACTTTTCTTTTTTAAATAATGTTATGTTTGTAAAATATTTATTTTTTATAATTTTTACCCCATAATTTAATCCTCGCAGAAACATTTTTTATTTTATGTTGGGTCAGGCAATGAACATTGCCAAAAGAAAATACGTTTACTTACCGGTCTCTGAATACTCCATTGTGTAGGTGATGCTGCCTGGCTAGCCTCATATTCCTGTTTCATCATAAGCTGCAGGTACGAGAATTGACCAGGGGATTTTTCTGTGTTTTTTTTTATCCAACAAGAAATTTTTTAAACAATTTTCAATCGTCTTATGTCTTAACTTCCAAAATATACTGCACCTAAATATTTTTTCCACATCTTTTCGCTTATGTATCATTCAAATTAAATATTTTGTGGTGGTCTAATTAAATTCCCTCTTTAAAAATTCAGTATCTCAATAACACTTTCTATACCTGTTTTCTCAAATCTTTTCAAATTGTAGTACACTGCAATTATATGTACACACTTAATAATTTAAAATACAGTAATTATTTAATAAATTACTCTATTTTTTAATATAAATTATTCAAGTTATTTTCTAATAATTTTGGACGGCATACAGTAACATGGAATATGGGCCCCTTGTTATAAATGTTTTTTATTAAATATTACACGGTTTACCTCGTTTAGTAAGAAGAGGGTATAAAACTACTGTATACTCCAATTCAGGAAACATGCCCCTTGATTTGGTTGGTAGTAGTAGTTTACCACTACTCAGTACTGTTTTACTTCTACTGAATAAAAATTAAACCCTACCATAAAATTTTATAAATAATTAAAAGAATTGAGGATTTGCGCTACTAAAATTGTCGGGTGTTCGAGTGTCATTTATTTTCTGAATTGGAGTTAGGCAGTCAGTCTACCTTATTTTTTAAATAATTTTTAATGTTTAAAATATATACCGCCAGGTAAGACGAATACCTTTTACTTATATCCTGCCTATTGCTGTGTTCCAGAATGTTAAATGGTACGGTATCTAAAGAAGATCATGTTTTCTACAAGGACGCTTTTTCTTTTATGTTTAAAAATAAATATTTATATAGGTTCAAGAGAATTGCCACCAGGGACAATCATGTTATCTTGATGGGAAATCACTTTTTTCCCTTTATTGTGCACCTGTGGGGTAATCCTCCATTAAAAAAACATTGGCGTTTGATTAAAGTGTTAGTTGCTTCTTAATAATTATACTACCAAAACCGGGGGATTGGATGACGTAATCCTAACCTTATATATTGTTATTTATTATTTTATATAAAGTTAATTAAAATTTTTAATAATAATTTGATTAATAAAGGGTTTTGAATTTCATGCAACTAACATTTTAATTAAGTTAAATTTATTGTTAATAAAATAAAGCAAAAATAAAATGGTTAAACATAGATAAAAAAAATGGAAACAGCATAAAGATATTATAATTAACATATGCCTATTTTTGTTTTCTTCTCTGGTTTCTTTTAGGCTTTGGGTCTCAATGGACAGAAATTGCTGGGAGTCCCCATCATTGTACAACCAACACAAGCTGAGAAGAATCGAGCTGCATCTGCAGTCATTACGATGCAAAAGGGTAACACTGGCCCTATGCGCTTGTACGTTGGTTCTCTTCACTTTAACATCACCGAAGAAATGCTCAAGGGAATCTTTGAACCTTTTGGAAGGGTAGGTTTACTATATTGCGTAATATTTTACTCTACTGCAATAACTAAAACACTTTCATTTTTCTCAATAGATTGACAACATACAATTAATAATGGACCCAGAAACACAGAGATCTAAAGGATACGGTTTTATAACAGTGAGTATAAAATTAATTATTTAAAGTTTTTTTTTAAGTTCAGTATTTTATTTTTAGAGATTCTGTCTCTTTAAATATGTCAGTTAGTATGTTTATTTTTGCTAATATTATTAATTTAATCAACAGTTCCACGATTCTGACGATGCTAAGAAAGCTTTGGAACAGCTTAACGGCTTCGAACTAGCCGGCAGACCAATGAAAGTGGGACACGTTACAGAGAGGACAGACCTTGCGCAAGGGCCCTCGTTCCTAGACAGTGACGAGCTCGACAGGACGGGGATCGATTTAGGTGCTACGGGAAGGCTTCAACTGATGGCCAAGTTGGCCGAAGGAACAGGTTTTGAAATACCAGTGGCGGCTGCGAATGCATTAAGCATGTCGGCTCAAATGGCACAAGCTGCGGCTGCTCCAGGTCCGGCAGTCAGTTCACCACCCCCTATTGCAACACAATGCTTCATGCTGTCTAACATGTTTAATCCTGCTGCGTAAGTACCTTTTTTTTTTTTTAACGAGAAAATTACGATTTTCATGATTTTTTATTTCTTTCGTGTTGGTAGAATTTATTTATTTTGAACGAAGTTAATTTTAAAAATTATAAATAAAATAAATAAATATTATTTTTAGGGAAACTAATCCAACTTGGGACATTGATATCAGAGACGATGTGGTTGAAGAATGCAACAAACATGGCGGAGTTCTTCACGTTTATGTTGACAAGAACTCTCCCTCTGGAAACGTATATTGCAAATGCCCTACTATTGCTTCGGCTGTAGCTTCTGTTAATGCTTTACATGGTCGTTGGTTTGCAGGTACAGTATGATAAATTTTATAAATAATAATTAGTATAATACAGTATATTCAATAATTATTTATTTTATTTTCAGGAAAAATGATAACTGCTGCTTACGTGCCCCTAGTGGCTTATCATAACCTTTTCCCCGATGCAGCAAATGTTGTTGTCCCTCTTCGCCAAAGTTCCCAACGCAGTTAAAACTGAATGTTTCAAAGAAAAGACTTTCTCCTAAATATTATTTTCCTTGTCAGGACTAGCACCAGAACTTTTTTATTATTAAACAAATCACGAAAACTAAACTTTCTAGGGACATAAAACATCAAGCATTCGTGTAAGTTATTAAGTTTACAATATTACTATCATCACCATTAAAAATTTTGAAATGGATTGCTAGTGTACATCGTTTCCCCATGAGGAATGTTTCGCATCATACCTCACGACTTCATGATAAAACGTGGGTGAAATGAGGTATTAGAAGAGAAAGTGTGTGTCTGATTTGTCCTTTCACCTTAGATAATACAGTACATACTGTAATAACTTGAGTTCTGATTAATTATCTTAAATAACCAACAGGCATATTATGTACGGTATAATATTATTGAACTCTTACTTTTATTTTTAAGAATACTTTTATTATTTCCATATTATTGAAATATTGTATTTGGAAAATAAAAGTTTTAACACAGAACATTATAACTTAGTATTTTCTTGAAAATCTATTATAAATTATACAACAAAAAGTTTATTGTTCAGTACTAACTGTTATTTCCTGAACAGTTATTTCATCTTCTTTATATTCCGAATCAACAGCAACCCAAACAAGCTCTGCAGGTTTTTCGGGTTCCTCCGCTTGGGTTATGTGCATTACGATTTGGCTTTGGGTGTTTTGCGCATTTTGGTTAACAACTTCTCCCGTTAATATCTCCACTTCGTATTCCTCGGGTAAATGCAATGTACTCCCTTCAACCAGAATGGAACCGTCACTCCCATCCACCAGAATTGAGCCGTCTTCGAGCTGAATACCCTGGACAATCTCTGAATGCTCTTGGTTTATTCCATCTTGCTCCATTACAAACATTACTTCATTTTCTTCATTAAGAAGAACCAACGAGTTTTCGGCGGCTGTTATTTCGCTTACGGATGATTCTATTTTTGGACTGGAGGGATATGTTAAATCTTTTCGAACGAACCGAGTGCCTCTGATAGCGTTTCCCGCCGTTGTACCTGGATGCTTTGCCTTAATATGATAATGAAGTGTCTGTCTGTACTTTGCACTGTAAGAGCAAAGGCGACAAGAGTACAGATGCTGTCCAGTATGAGCCGGCAAATGGTGTCGCAAGAGTGTCATGGTTTTGAATTTAGCACCACAATCTTGACAAGGAAATCGGCGAGCTCCCGGGCTATGTTTGAATTTGATGTGTTCGAGTAATTGCCTGGAATTGTAAGCCCTGTAACCACAGTCTTTACAAGGATGCTTGCGGAAAACGTTATGGAAAATATCTTTGTGTTTATCTAAAGCGGACTGAGAATGACTAGTATAATTGCAGAGGGAACATTTTATTTGCTTGTTGTGTCTTCGTTCTGTGTGGCTTATTAAATTGCCTGAAACCAAATTCGTACGTTTAATTTAAAGAGAAAATACGGAGTGCAAATAAATTATTTAGTATTTACCTTTGACTTTGGCCACATAATCGCATTCGGTACAAGTAAATATATCACTGGACTCGTGCTTGTTGCGGATGTGGATTCTCATAGAAGCATCACTCGCTAGTTTTATCCCGCAATAGATACAGGTAACGAGAGCACGATCTATTTCGTGAGTTTTTTGGTGGGTTTTCAATAAGGCGGGTTTACAAAATATTTTATCGCAAACATTGCAAGAAAAGCCATTTCCCTACGAAGAAAAACAAAACATTAATAAGTTATTACCTATTTAATTGAATTCTAAAAAAAAAAGTTAAAACCTTACATCATGAATACGACTATGATCTTGAAAATTTTTCCGGATTTTTGTCTTATATTTACAGTACATACAACTATAAATAACATTGGCATGGATATCCAAATGTCTCTTGTATGTCTTGTGTTCCTTAAATTCTTCGGAACAAGTTTCGCATCGAAATTTCTTGACTCCATGGTGCAAGACTTCTACATGATGTTGCATGCTTTCCCTCGTTGTAAATACCTTGTCACAATGGTGACATCTAAAAACAAATAACTCGTGAATTTTTTTTTTACTTAAAGAAATGATGGTCACTGTAAGTTATTGCTTACGTTCTTGCCTCCAGGGGAACACTTCTTACTTTGGGCGCAATATCATTGTGAGTAGCCAAGTGACGAAGCATGTAAGACCAAGTTGATTTTTCCCGGAAACAAACTAAGCATCTGAATATCTTTTTATTTTGAATGTGACATTTCATATGAATGGCATATTCATCTCCTGAACTGAGATAGGTAGCTGCACATGTTGGACATTTATATTTTAAAGATTTATCAACTACACGGGGTCTCCAAGTTGGTTTCTTTCGTCTTCTGTTTGAAAAGAGAGCAATTTATTAGAATATTGTGCATAGGTCAACTTGGGTCGCTTACTAGCTTGCCATATCCTGCTTTCGTCAGGGTTATCTGTAATATTGCTACTTTTAGTGACGTAGGAGTAGAGGCAAAATGTCGTAATTTTGCAGATAACCTGCCGAAAGCAGGAAAATAGCAGGCGACCTAAGTTGACTTAATGTGTTAATTTGGGCAGGGTCTTTCTATACTGGGTATTCTCTAGATTTGGTTCTTGGAAAAATTAAAGTAGTTCGGAAACCACTTATTCCTTTAATTCATTCCAAATGTTTGTTTTTAACCCGTTAATATTTTTTTAAACAAGCTTATTATTTTAAAAATTATTGTAAAAAATAGTGTAAAGCAGCATTTAAAAAAAATTAATAACTGTCTATTTAAAATAAATGTTTGGAAGAAAATAAGAAGTGGAAATTAAGTTACATATAAAATATTATCAATACCATACCTTTTTACAACTGGGGCTTTATTTTCTTGACTAATGTTTTGTACTTCAGTAGTTGGGTCTTCTGTTACATCAGTGGAAAATAGTTGACTTTGTTCAGTTGTCGAGTTTTCCTCCTCTGTTGTAGTTTCTGAAATTATTTTTACTGTATATATTAGAAATTCTGTGAATTTATGTACTACGTAGGTAAAATAAAAAAATATTTTTACCATCATTATTTTCTTGGCTTTTTTCAACTGCTTCTAACTTCATTAATTGGTCATTTGATTGCTGTCTTTTTGCACTAGCATTACTAATCATCCTTTTCATAAAATCTAAGAAAAAATATACGTATTATAAATTATGGCAAGTTAGTTTATTTATCCTATTCCAAATTCAGTACTTACTAGAATCGCCTTTTAGCTTTAAATTGGTCCTTAGGCTATATGTTTTTCTCATTGGAGGGGAATTGTTTGGTCGAGGCTTATTTACATCTTGAGTTTTATCTTGCAATGTTTCTTCAACTTTCTTGTTACTTCTAGGAGGCGGCTTATGTTTTCTCTGATGTATTCTTAGTGATAATTTGGATGTAAATTTTCTTGTACAAAGCTGACACTAAAATGTAAAAAATTTTTACTTAGTAATAAAAATCAATAAAATTTAATTTTCAGTATGATAGGCTAAGTTACCTGCATAGAACCCTGTGCTGATTTTTCCTCTGTGGTCTTATTCTTTGGTACTGTCGTGTTATCATGCACTTCTTCACCACTAGCATTGAAATTCCTTCCAAATATTAAAGAAAATGATGATTGAACATCATTTTCACTAACAGGAAGCATGTGAAATTTATGCAATAATCTGTCTAAATTTATATGCCAAGAATTTCCATTCTCTTTCACATATTTTTCTAGAATTTGACCAGCTGATATTCCTTGGAGAATTATTGGTGGTTCTGGAAATAATTCTTTCAGAAGTTCATCTTCAGATTTTTCTAATTCATTAGAGTCTAGTTTGCTGTTAAGTATATCTCTTATTTCACACTCCATTTCACTTGTAACTCCATCTATATGAAAAGTGGGAAATCCAAATCGGACAAAAACTCGATACAGTGCTGAGGCTATTAGATTTTTGTCCACATTTTGAATAGTTACTCCATCTATCCACTGAGTTGTTTTATCTCGAATAAGTAGGATGTATTCATCCCCATGTGGGGTAGGTGGGTATGGCCCGTGGATGGTAACATCAACCTTCAATAACAAGAAATATTACTCAAAATTGTTAAATTCTGTTTATATAAAATGCATATAACTTAGATATAGCCTATTTAATACCTCTTTCCAAATAGAAGGAAGGGAGTCCAAATGATTTGCCACAGCAGCTGACACTACCATCTTTCTTTCTTTTTCCAAACTGTGCGCTTTGAATAAATAAATATAGCCTATTAATTAATTTTTTAAAAAGGTTAATACTATAGGGCCTAATTTAATTTGACGAGCACAAAATAAACCTAAACAAGATCTGCGAATGCGATTAAGTTAAAGCTTTCTATAAATAAATAAAATATTACAAAAGTGATGTTTAATCAATAATACCTGCAGATGGAAAACCTCAGTTACTTGATATTATTTTCTCTGGTCTTTTTCATTTTGATAAATAAGAATTAAATGCTTTTTTGCAAGGACCATAAACAAATTTCCTGTCCCTGTCGTGGTGGAGAATTATCATAGAAAGCTTTATATCAGCACAGAGTGCACAGTTCGGAAAGATTTACTGGGTTTCGAGATTAATAAACATGTGGTTCGCTTTATCGCCACGAGGTTCGCTAGTCTTTCTTGGATTCACTTCCATTGTATAAAATGGTTGTCTGCTAAAACTAGTCAAATAGGAATTTAATTTGTTATTTTAATGACTTCATTTTATAAATATATAACCATTATTAATACCGATTCAATAAATAACTGTGAACGGAGGCTGATAAAAATAATGTTGATTATACATTATTTGCTACTCTCGATATCAGGTCGTCTTGGCGTTGAAACCATAAAAAGTAAACGATCTAGAATTTTATAAATTTATCAATGTATGGAGATGTCGGCAAGTTGAAACAAAGTTTTTTCTCACAATTTTGATTGTTTGAAACAATGTGTTTTGAATTTGGATTGTAGAAAACATGGGAGAAAGTGTACAGAAATGTGTTCAAGCATATCCTGAAGATTGGAAAGAGGTAATATTTTTGTAGCTTACCACTAACTTGATCTAAACCCTGGGCATGGTGCTCGCAAACTTGAAGGCCTGTGGCTGCATGTGTACGGTCATGATCGCCTGTCCCCCCGGTGTTGGGCTGTTAAAAGCACAGGTTAAAAGGTCTAGACGATATATTTCTAAAACACTGACGCCGGTAGCAAATACAGCTACTGTTACCTGAAATGGATAGGTAGGCTACCCATTGTTACCATGTTATTCGCCTTTCCCATTGCGAACAAAATGTGCTATGTGGGTGTGTAGAAAACATTTATTGGGGTTAATTTGTGAGTTTTGAATATAATATTGTCCAATGTCTATTTGTCCTAGCAGAACGTACAATAGCCTAAGCCTACATGGTGTCCTGCCGTAGGCGTAGACGTAGATCATATGAACACAAATTTACTGAATTACAACCAACTATAACTGATTTTTATCTTTTGGTTATTAGGCTATATAAAATTGCATTAGACTAGTTAGTAGGCTATAATAGCTATTGTGGGTATTGGGTAACCTACGATAGGCTATTATTGGGCCATTGGGGGTAATCTAACCATACCACAGGTTTACAGTAGGCTACTGAGCAATTAAGCAATTTATAGTACTCAAGGTAGCCTACAGCTTAGAGATTTCAACGGATCATTCTGCATCTGCAGAGTATCACAGTTTATCACTAACTATTATTTATATCCTATACTTTTTCCAGGTACATCTGTCACTTCTTGGACCATTTCCCATTACTGAAAAGGGAAATAAATTTGTTATCTATCTGTATGATAATCATTCTCAATGGGTAGAAGCAAACGGCATAAAGGAGGCAAATGCTGAAACACTTGCACATTTTTTATTAGAAACATTCTTTCAAATAGGATGGCCAGAGAAAATTTTCTCAGACTTAGAGATGGACTTACTTGAATCCATTAATGCTCAAATAAAAATATATATTAGAGAGATAGAAAAGTACAACTTTGGGCTTCCAGAAAAGCAAATGTTAAAATTAAAATCTAATGTTGATGCAACTTACAAAGAAATAATGAGACCATCGTTTGTAATTAAACAAGATGCTGATGAAAGTTCATTGAGAGATGAAGAAGTTGTCATTAAAGATTTTACAAGAATTTTGAATGCAATTAGCAAAAATTGGGACATGCACATGTACTTTATTTTATTTTATCTAAGATGTAAAAATTGGAAACATCAAAGCCCATTTGTTGTTATGTATGGTCGAGAGCCCTGTTATGTTGTAAACAAATTACCAGAAGAAATTCTTCCAACACAGTCTAGAGAGGAAAACAAAAATGTTCCGTCACCCAGCAAGCCCAAAGTGAGGAAATCTGCTAGAATTGCTAAACATAAAGTATCCAAACAACTGGCAGAATCGGAAAAGGAAAATTGCGGGAGAACAGATGACGAAGAAATTAGTTTAGAAAGCAATAGCAATGAAGATTTTAATGCTGATTATGGGGGAGATGAATTATCCAATGCATCGGTTGAATGTACAGCTGATAATGATGCTACTGAATCTTCAGATTTAACCAATCACCCAAAAGAAAAGAAAAAGGGGAAAAGGGTAGAATTGTTGCCTCATAAATGTCCCAAATGTCCAGCAACATATTTGGCAAGTGAGCAAGCCCTTCAGTTACATCTCCAATGCCACACTGACTCAGGCAAGATTAAATTCAAATGTCCTTTTTGTAATTGGCAAAGTCAAATTTGGTGTAGACTACAGAATCACATGATATCTCAACATAAGAATGAAGTAGGAAGTATTACTATAGTTCCAGAGAGTAACCGGAAATGTCCCCATTGTGAAAAGATGTTTGAAAAAAGGGATGCTTTGAAAAAACACATTAATCTTAAACACTCTGAGAAATTTCCAATGAAGTGTAAGATTTGTTTAGAAGGGTTTGTTGGAAAGTACCAGCTCAGGAGACATCAAGATCTTGTTCACAACAAGGTCATTCACAATTGCAAAGATTGCCCATACAAAACTCAAATTACTAGGAATTTTAAACTGCATAGGAGGATTCACGAGGGTCGGGGACATCAATGTCACGTCTGTAGTAAAATATTTTATAGACAGAACGTTTTAAATGCTCACCTTAAAATCCATAGCTCGGAACGGCCAAAGCTGGTTTGTGATCAGTGTGGAGCCGAACTTGCAAGTTTGGACGGACTCAATAAACATATCAGAATATTCCACGATAATGGAGGAGATACATTTGTGTGTAGTCAGTGCCCTTACACATCTAAACTGAAAGAGAGACTAGCCCGACATGTGGCATCTAAACACAGTAAACAAATTGTCTGTCCTTACTGTGAATACAAATGTCACAATGAATTGGCTTTGGATAGACACATTTCACTTGTTCACGATGCCGAACGTCAATTTCCATGTAAACAATGCACATACAGAGCTTTAACAAACAAACAGCTAAACGAACACATTCGTTATGTTCATAACCCAGATGCTTTGAAGTTCAAGTGCTCTTACTGTTCTAAAATGTACAGAACTATGACTCAACTGAGACACCATCAGCCTGTACATACTGGACAGCATCTGTATAATTGTTTACTATGTGGGCACTCGTAAGTTTTTGATTAAAATATTTTTAATAACTTATGTCTGATTCTCTAAAAAATAGATTAAATTTAAAGATGTTTATATTTTATAAGTAATTTCCACTTATTATTTTCTTCCATATAATCTGTGGTCCTAGATTAAAAAATAACATTTTTTAGAGATTCCATCACTTTAATATTTTTTTTTGTTTTTTTTTTTTGTTACAGGGTTAAGTTTCGACCCACTATGTTGTATCACGTAAAGCGGAAACACCCTGGTTTCTTACCGAGAGATGTTTACAAAGTAGTAGGTTTTAATGAAATAATAGGTGGAGATAGGGAACTAGCAACTGACAACACGAACGGAAAAGGAACTGTTAGGAGAAATCAAAAGAAAGGCAAGACAACGGAAGTTATTGAAATCCCAGAAAGCGAAAGAGATCTGCTCAGTCCAGAGGAACTGGATGATAATCCAATAAGCTTCAAGTCTGAAAATCTAGAAGAGAACTATGAGATAGTCACATTGCATCCGGAGTCTAGTTTAATGGATGTTGCATTGAATGTGGAAACTGAAACTTGTGAGGTGTTCTTGGCGGAAGATTCACAATCCGATCAAATGGCGAATACCACGAATGTATTGGCTCAGATTTTACCAGCTACAGCTATTAATGACCAGAATGAGGTAGTTCAGATGCTGTTTTTGTCGATAGGTTCGCAAGAAGAAATTGTCTGAGGGTCCATCGCCACAAAACAGATATTTTGTTCTGGCGCTGATTGCAAGGTCGGGTGCTTGGGAGGAAGTTAACCCTAACTGGAGAGTTAACCTGACTACCTACCGAACGAAATAAATTGATATCTTCTCGTAACCCCTGAACGAAAATGGACACACGATACACCAAAATTTCCGTCTTGCAAAGATCTATTCGAAAATGTTAAAAAATATTCTGTGGTCGCATTAAATCGTAAGATTTTTCAAAATATAAGCCTACTGAAATTTCGCTCTTAACTTATATCTCGAATATCTTTTGATTTAATGCGACGAGTCCTTTTTTTTAAATTTTCGAATAGATCTTTTCCAGACGGAAATTTTGGTGTATCGTATGCGATCGTACGTCCATTTTCATTCAGGGGTTACGAAGATATCAATTTATTTCGTTGGCGCTCCTCAGGTTAATCCTCCAGTTAGGGTTAACCTCCTCCCAAGCACCCGACTCTAAACTAACTTACAAGTTACAACTCTGAGCTCTGAGATCGAAATACGTAGATTTTGGCTCGATCAGGTTTGGCTTTCTCATTGAGCAGTGACACTTACTGACCCCCACTCTTTAAATGCCTATTGCCCCATCCACAGCCCCACTCTTTAAGTATAGGCTACAGGTAGTACTCAAAATCATGATCACTTACCAAATTCCATGCGACAATAAAATAACAACCAGTTTTGATTGGAAAAAAGCCCAAAAACGTGCTTGGGCGGGGTAGTACCATTATCATTATTTTATTGCCTAGGCTTAGCGAATGACTTGGCATAATTTTATTACGACATTTCGAGATGACAATCACTGCACCAGAAACTTCACGGAAAAAGTTGCATTATCTCATTCCATTATCCGAGTAATTTTGGAAAACTACATTGAAATCACATGATTTTTTGTTTTGAATTTTTTATGCGCCAAAATTCGCAAGATTTTGCCCGCGAGAATTATGCATGAACACGTGAATGGAAGCTGACTGGTGCTCTGAATCTCTGATACGAGCACTGGATACGAGTGTATTCTTAAAATACCTATACGAGTTCGCCCCAGAAGTTCGAGCTACAACGAAGTCCAGAACCCACCTAAGGACTAAAGGAGTGGCATTTGAATAATTGAACCTCTACCCCGTATATGACCAGGGGAACATCTCACTTCCGGTATGTGCAGAGGTCAAGGGGATTAACAGGGGGATAACTTAAACAGCCTTCGATCACCACCTTCCTGGCCAATTTTTCGAGCAAGAAGTATTTTTCATGGATGTGTTGTGTCAAGAGCAACGACTTAATTTAAGTCGTTGGTCAAGAGATAGGGGATCTACATTGGACCAGATCGGTTTAAAAGCCGTCGATGATGTTATCCTCTTACCGACATCAATAAGGATTTGAACACATAAAACATATGGGATCTGCAAGACCATTTCGGTGTTCCGACTAAAGTCCGCTTCAAACGCTACGATTTTTTGCCCGACGAATTTAAAAAAACCTTGAACGAATTTGGACATATCATAGATGAAAATGTTCGCCTTGGATAAGTTAGATACATATTATGGGGTCACAACATGAAATAAAAAGATATCGAACACAAAATTTCAGTTTTTCTCAAATATCTCTGGACCCCATAATATTTTTCGAATATGAGGAGTGACTTTTCATACAGTATACTCGTATCATAATAATTTCATATTATAATACCGTACGTAAATTTTCTATTCTAATTTAAATAAGGGGATTCCAGAGGAGATTATAGGTTATATTTTTAGTTTTTTTTTATTGCTGACATTCGCATACAAAAAATTTACGTCCTACTGTCCCTTTCTTGTGCATTTCGGAGCCTGAGTTGTTCTTTGTAACTGACGACAATAAGAACGAAATAACCCTGAAAATGCGAAACATCTCTTTACGATCTGGAGTGAAATCTCGTGCAGCCGTTTGCCGTTTCCGCTTGCAAAACGCACACGGCACGGTGAATATTTAACTAATGAGAGAAAGCGAACATGCAGCTCTCTTTTCTCTCATTGG
>JAQGBM010000174.1:0-16608 GCA_034698405.1 Symphylella vulgaris | reverse complement strand
TGAAAATAAAATTGACAAGTGTTTTTAATAAGAAATATCCGTAAGCACTGGATAAAGAAAATAGGCCTAATTTTAAGTTTTTTGAAAAGCAAATAAAAAATCATTACTTAATTATTTTAGTGGTACATATCTTAAGGCACTAAATACAGCTATTATGATCAATAGGAATATTTTTTTTCGATTACAGTAAAGTGACGGAAATTTAATTATTTTTCGTATAATTTTATCGTAAACTCAATGAATTTTGTACACGTCTATTTTAAATTTTCTTCCATAGACATACGGCAGACTTTTTAGTTTTAATACTTCTTTTCTTTTAAGGCTTTGATCACAGGCTATAAACTTTTATTTCTTTAGTCCAATTTTTTTCCTCAAAATTTTGGTTTCAAAAATTTCGATTTAAAAGTATGAAATTTAACAAATATAATCGTGTAGTGATTAAAATAAATGGTTCCATCAGTTGTAAGTACTTTTTTTTTAAATGAAATAACAGGTTACCAGAAAATCTTTTTTGCACTGTATAAAAAAAGGGATACAAATAATAATAATAATATCTATAGAAATTTTTATTAAAAATTTTCCCACTTAATCCTTTCTTTTTTAAAACATCTCAACAAAGCACCTCATTTTAAATCTTCAGAGATCACATATCATTATTGAAGGCAAGTTTAGAATCTTTTTATCATATATTTATATTTTTGTACTAAACACAATTCCTACTTTTATATGACATATAGAAGATTTTTTTAATCCTAGCACAATCGGTTAGTTTTTTTCTTCTTAAATACAATTTTACTGGTTATTTTTTAAAAAATTCCGGACGTATTAATTATGTACATATTATAATAGTATACAGTATTATGGGCCTAATATAAATGGTTGGTCAGTAGACTGGCAAAATTGAAAATAAAATCTTTAAAATAAAATAATAAAAATACGGCTGGCAGTTTTCGCTAATAATTATACAAAATTGCATTAATATAGTACGTTGTTCAGAACATTAACTATAACCTGTATAATGATAGCCTCTAGGAAAATAGTCAAGGCTAAGTCTTATCAGTTTAAATTTTGAAAAGAAGTAATTTATTATTAACCAAACAAATAATGAGTTTATGAAACATACGGATTTATGGTAATGTTTTATTTAGTGCAAATTTAATATAGATTTTAAATATATTTTCAAAGATGTAGAGCTTTCCTCAAAAAGATATAATACCCATTCTTTAAATAATTTTAATTTGAAATTTTTAAACTCGCTGAATTCTCACCATTAAGACGAGGAAAAAATTTAATAAATTTAAACATATCTTTTAAATTCTGATAGCAGGTAAAAAGTATCAAAAGTTTCAATCCTTTCTGGGAAATTTTATTTGGACCCATTTAAATAAAAAAAAGTTTTAAGCCATAAACGAAGAAAATATTGAGCATTGCTTAATTTTGACTTAAAAAGTTTCATGAGTTGCACCGATTTTAGTATCTTAACAACAGACTAATATCAACAAAGAGAGATTTATTTTCCAAATATTTTATTTTTACACTGAATTTTTATCTTTCGGAAGGGGATTTTAGATCTTTTTTAGGCAAGCTCATTTAAGATAATATTATTATCAATGTGAAATATGGTATAGCTGATTATATTATGTTACAAAATACATTTCATAAATAATTTTGCAGTCATAATATTTTGAACTTTTTTAAATACAAAATAATAAAAATGTGTAAACTTTTCTCCTGACCATTTCATTAATTCAAAGACTTTAGTAATTTAAAAGAGCATCATAAAATGCAAAATAGAAAGAACAATATTGAAAGAATATCCCCATTTCCTAAAAGTAATTGGTAAAATTCATTCTTTTACAAATAGAAAAATGAAATACACGTTCCATCCAGATGGAATATTTTTCTGAACATTAGCAAATTCCCAAAAAAGACATATTACTGCAACCAGTATAAAAATACCACAGATATCGTCTTACTTTATACAAGTTGAAATTTATGAAAACAGCTTTTAGTTAATTTTTTAAGCTGTTCCGAAATATATTCTTCGTAAAATCTAAGAATTAAACTTTTCTCTTTCAATATACAGTATTACGATATCACTGGACAATAAAGGCAATAATTTATTTAATAAACCCAGCCCTTTTCTGTATTTCAAGCATCCCGGGCTTCCATATTTAAAGTACAAAAATACATTGGTTGCAGAGGTAAAAACCTCAATCGTCGTGTTTTAAACTTAAAAAATAATTTTCTTTTTTAAAATTACTATATTTACGAAAACTTTGCCAAGACCGTCACTAACCTGAAGAAACAGAAAGTGTAAGGAAAAAAACAAAGATGTGGTAGATACCCGGGGGCATTATAAACTTTAAAATTTAAATTTTCTTCTTCATCCAACCTGCGGACTTAAAAATTAAACAATAATTGCTCTTCTTCCATTATTTTTATAAGAGAAACCGAGGTGTCTACCGCACCACATTAAAAACCTTATATAATATACTTTGTACAAGTTTTTGTTTCTCCTTATTTTTTTAAAATTCACATCGTATCAACTTCATCTTCTTTGAAAAAATGCGAGATTTTTTTTCTGTTCTTATAATATTCTCTTCTTATTTTTCGTCCTCACTAGAACATAGCGAATGTTCCGGTAGTTTCTTCTTTACGAGAGTGCAGGAAGCGAAAACTCTTGTTTTGCTGAATACTATAGGGACGGCACAAACTTTAAACCTCATCATTAAAAGTTTTTTTATATTTTTTACTCTGAAAACAGTTCCCTGTGTAAATCTGGCATGCGGACACTGGGATACTTCCTCTTAAAGTTTCCAAGCACTTCGAGATGCAATTGACTTACATCCCTCAGACTGCGAACTTTGCCCATCAAATAGTCCGAAACAAGCACGTTGCCTTTTATTGGGTACTTGTGTGTCTTTGCCAGTTCGTTACGTAGAGACTGGAAAAATGCTCCATACAAGCGTTGCACATCTTCTACTCCTTTTAGGCCTATTCGGTCTGCAATTATAAAATAATTACATTATCTATCTGTCGAAAGATAAGGTTCCATCTAAAACAACATTAAGGTTATATATTACAAACCTGGAGCAAGTAACACTACAGTTGAGTAAAGCGCAAACTCTGTGTCCGAAAGCTTCAAATCAGCTATAGAACGAGCGAAGTCGAACACCATGTTGACGAACCGGATTTCATCGTGATCTCCAAACCTTTCCGCTAAACAAGATTATAATAATTATTAAAGTGAGGATGGTCCTACGATTACCAGTTGGTACGTTATTTCCGAGAAACGTACAAGAACTTTTAAGACAAAAAATGCAATAATACGGTAAGGCGTATTTAATTAATCTAATAAATCTATGATTCATCTACTCGTATTTGTGATCTTCAATATCATATACAGTGAGAGTTGTTTATAAAAATATTAGAATAAGTTATACTTCCTGATACCCATTTCACTTTATGAAATTGTTACCTGCAGAAATAATGGTGTCGATAGGCAAGACGTCTTTCTCGAAGTAAACCAAGTTTCCTGTTGTGTAGATTCCCCTCGACATCCTCAGAATGGAGAGCTCGAAGCTTCCTATAAAAGAAAATAAGCATGGCCAGAAGTGTGGTACACGAGCAGCCACCATTTACACACAAACAACAAAGCTTAAGACTGAAAATAAGGAATTCCTTAGCAATCGTTGGAATGACAATCCATTAAGTTCAGTTAAAAGAAAAAAAAAGTGAACAGCACACAATAGGGACATGAAAACCAAAAGGAGAATACTAAATCAAAGAAATATGTAAACACTGGAATATTATTAAAACAGAATATCGTTCCCTTCATTCAAATATTCACAGTTTTCTTTGATTTAATCTGCACCTTGTGATTTGCTGATCTACTTACTCACTTTCACTTCGCTTTGATGGCATTAATTTGCAGTCGTACAAAATTAAACAAACACAATTAGTGCAATAAGTCAAGTTATTATTTCATTCACTAATTAATGCTCCTAGAATGGATGGTAAGTTCTTAGTATTTCTGAAATAAGCCGTTCCGAACTGACAAACCTACTTTCGCAACAAGTTCTATTCCAATAGGGCTCCGATACTCAGGGAAAAAATTCATCTTTAACCCTTACTGAATGAGGAAATCATATCCTCCACATTTTATCTCTACTCCGTAACACCAAGGACTTGATAAAATAACGCTGAAAACTCTTATAGGCTGACAGTGGACAAGAATTGAATCTTTGAAATGAAAATAGGGGAACTAACATGGTATCCTAACTGGAATCCCCGATATTCGTAATTAAAGCTCGTTTATTAATGGGCCGAGATAGGCTATCATAAGAACGATGATGCAGAATACATATAAAAAGTGCGTCTGTTAAATTTTATACCTTGCTTTAAGAGAACAATCTGATCTTCCTGAGACAGCTTTAAGAAACCCGGAATCATCTTGGCAAATTCGATTATTTGTTGTATTCCTTCCGTCATCCTTTTTGCACATTCAAACCAAATCTGCTCGTGGCTCTGGAAAAAGAATAATAATTTTTGCACTTAGCTGTGTTATTCAATCCCTAATAATCTCTGCGCTTCCGTAAATAAGAAGAAAAGTTTATTATAAGCATTATATCCCGTAAGTTAAATTTGGACTGTAATATGGACAAGTTAGTAATTGAGCAATTAAGTACCGTTAGAGTACCTTATTATATACCGGTAGACGTGAAATGAAGGTACGTATAGACCTTAGACTTTAGTATAGACCTTAGACGTAGACTGTTGTACTTGCGAACATTTGGACAACTGTTGTTCTTGTCAACAGTTGGAAGCAGCTATAGGTTGTGAAAATGATTGACTATAACTAGGCAAATTTCACCTAATGGCTAATGAGGATTTAGAAAATAATGGATTAATGGTGGCCTATACTGTAACACGTAATGCCTGAACATTGAACAAGTAGACCTATTTTTATATAATTTAATTGATTGGGGATCGTAAGAATACTTGCGAAGATGCTTATGTTAATGGTCAATAAAACGAATAGCGAAAATGTAAATGGAAATTATTCTTGAATAGTCGATATTTCCAAAAGTTTTTATATTTCAATAATATGAAAAAAAAAACAATCTACAGTATTATTATGAAGTACTATGATACTCGTAAATCCGCTCTCTCGCCTCGTATAACCGGATTTTTTTTTCTCTAACTTAATATCTTACCATCGTTTTGAAGAGAACAAGCAGTTGTTCGTTCATTTCGCCTATCTTCGTCTTCATGGCTTCAGCTATTTGGTCCTGTGTTGGCAACGTTCTCATGTGGGCTTCCGAGATTGTTTTAGACAGTACTTCAGATATTTGAGAGATGTCTGCAATGATAAAACAAAGTATAAGTAATTTATACTTACTGGGTAAAATCGAATTTGAAAAGGAACAATACTTCAATATTATTGATGGGAGACTGATCGAAATTCGATTATGATTCGATTATTTATCAGTTGATCACGATTATTTCAATAATGCAACTTAATATCATAAATGATACAATAGGCCTACGCGACGTAAATTTTACAGTTCGACTTCGGATAGAAGTTTTAAAAATTTGTTGATTGAAATTTAAATTTTGCACTTTGTAAAGGACCTAAATGTGGTTTCGCCAAGGGGTGTTTTGAGGGTTAAACCCCTCCGAAATGAGAAAAAATGGGTATTTTTCAAGAAAAAAACACTACTTTTTCATCCCAAACCCACTCATTTTTTTCTGGCTCTATAGACCTGCACACAGTAACAAAAACTGTACCTGTCGTAACAATCCTGTTCATCAAAATACCACTCTCTGACATGGGAGGATCTAACTGTTGCTGTTCCATGGTGGTGCTATCCACCTGGAATTCTGTTCCCATGTCGAAGGCCAGGTTGGTGTTGGTGAGCGTGTATCCGTTAGGGATATAAGAACTGATGTCACCGTTACTGTAGCTTCCATAACTGGAGCTTCCGTTGACGTAGCCCGTGTGCTGGTTGGACGAAGATGGCTGCTGTTGGTCGTAGACCGAACTGTCTGGAGACGTCTCTGTCTGTGGTCGAAGCTGTGATCGGTGGTACCGGACCTCGTCTTCAACTTTCTCCCTCTGCTTCTTGGACATGCGACCAAACTTGACAGCTTTGGAATAAAATCGATTGAACATTATTGTAAAGTGCTAAAGCTGAACATCACCTTAAGAATATCGTATTATACAAAATATTATTCATCTAAGCAGTTTTATTTTTATGAAAACTTATGTGGATAAATTTTGTACCTTTCATTATTTTGACCCTTCATTCGACAATGTGGCAAATTCGTGTCCATATTCTTAGATAAAATGTATACACATAGAGGTTACCTGGCCCTGAGCCAAACGTACAGAGGAGGTAACGTGTGTGTGTATACATTTTTTTCCAAGAATTTGGACGCGAATTTGCCCCAATGTGACAGACCTGGCGGTGATAATTCATTGAGACTCCTAAAAATGGTGTCTGAGGTCCCCCATATGGACAAACTGGTTTGAGGTCTCTTATTCTGTTGGAAATTAGGATATGGTTCCGAAAGTTTCGATAGGCTCTCGAGTCAAACTTGAAAAATTCTAATTAATATTAATTCCATCTTACCATCTCTGGACATGCCAAGAGCAATACATTTCTGTAATCGGCAGTATTGGCATCTGTTTCTGTTGACTCTGTCCACTACACAGTTCTTTTGCCTTGGACATTGATAATTCACAACACTCGACTGGCTTCTCCTGAAAAAGCCCTGAAACAAAAATTTTACAGCTCGTTAGTTAAAATTATTACTGTTTTTAAAATTCTAATGTACGAGTAACATTATTTAGAAGTGATAGATCATGATATTTTATAATTATTACCGTACGGTTCCGTATTATAATTTTTGGAAAGAGAAAAATATTTTTTTTGTCTGATAGAATTTATCAGTTTCAATGGATAAAGTGCATTGGTACAAGTTATAGGTCAGGTGCAAAGTGACTACAGTGGTAATGATTGTATCTTAACAATAAGGAAATTTACTAGAATGAGTGGCTACACTAATATTTCTCTGATTTATTTATTTCTAGTATTTATTAACTTCTACTTTCTAAGAGTTTATCTTTTCACTAGAATTTGTAAATTATGAAACGATATAATTTGTCATGTGCATTATGTTACCCTCAATCATTTTTATTCAAAATCTTCCATTTTTTAGAGATCTTTTTGATAAAGGTTATTCCATAAACTTCGGAAATGAAATGAATAAAATAATCATAATCAGTTTTAATCAGAATTAATCAGAATTATAACCAAAGAATTAAAATTTAACGTAACAATAATATAAATAATTTATACTATTTTATGGTTATATTATTTTGTTTCCTTTAAATGTATACGATTACGAGTATGTGTAAGTTCCGTTACTTAAAGCGGATAACGATTTTGATATTTACATAACGTCCCATAATAGTAACTTTGAATACGGAGTAAATAATATTTTTGCTGTCATAGACTAACTTAGCTCGAACAAACCTTTGACTGCATGACTTGGTACAGTTGTCTAAACATGTTTATCTTTAACGCGGAGCTAGAGTTACGCAAATCTTGCATGATGTGAAAAATAGGTCAGTTACACCTATCTTATAAAACTTTTTTTTCCCACTTATATGAATAGGAAACTCGTTCTTATTACATAACTGCTATACATGGACACTTCATGTGAATTGTATAATATATTGTACATGGAAAAAATACGCCTATAATATTGGCGTAATCGTGTGGCGGGAAATTTTATGTAGTCTAATGTAATAAAATATTATTATTGTATAAATAATTTTCTCACTGAATTATAAAATAATTATTTAATTATACTGTACATTTTGTTGCATGGGGTATAATTAACTTATAAAGTTTTTGATGAAAACTTCAAACAATGTAGGCATACCGTATAATTTAGCTTAATCTTCTAACCTAGCTTATAGAATGATCCAACCTAACCTATCCTAAAAAGTTATAAACTAACATGTTATATTGTAACATGAGCATATTTCTTTATATAGAAATAGACTCTTGATTGTAATAGGCTTATTATTTTGAGGAAAAAAAATTCTGTCATATGATGGGCCTAACTAACCTGTCCGACAAATTCGTTAAATGGTTTAATTATAGGCCTATTATTTACGACTTCAAGAGGAGTAATTTTTTTGAAAGTAGGCTATATAAATACAGGTCCAGCTGAAACTATGTAGTTGATCAGCTGGACCTGTGTTTATACTAAAAAAAAAAGACTTCTTAAGAACTTGTATCGAGTCAAACAAATTAATATTGGTTCTAAGCAGTAAGTACCTACTATAGCCTACTATACTGCTTACCGGTAGTGCTTAGAACCAATTAATTTGTTTGACTCAATACAAGTAGTCTTAAAGGATGCATTACTGCATTGTGTTCTGTATTAATGCATTTCATGCAATGCATAAAATACTTCGTTCTTATAAGGAAAATGCGCATTGCGCAGTCCCCGATAATGAAAAAGTAACCTGAACTTTTGTATTAGCCTTAGCCTATCTGCAACACATTTCTTTAAATAGAATAGTTTATATTAAATCTTGACCCAAATAATATGTTAATGAATATTCGAATGTGGGCAAGTAAAATTGGATTCTCTTAACACCTACTTAACTTCCAACTCCAGTTCATGATTATGGAGAAAAGAAAGGATTTAATTTTTGTTTTTCATGTTAAATTATACCGCGTAAAAAAAGGCCATTTGTACAAGCGTCAAAGTAGTCTATGAAGCGGTAAATTCATATGACGCTTCAGCTACATTCAAATTGCACTTTTTTCTTTCTAAAGAGGAATGGCTGGAGGTAACAATTTCCATCACGTGTGTTGAGACGTCACCTCTATTTTTTTACTGACTTTTATAATGATGATGCATGCCCCAGATTCAAGAGAACAGTACAAGCCATCTCATCACGCAAAAACACACAGATGTGGGAGAATTACATGAAAATGTTCTCAAGATTATAGTTGAAAAAAAGTTTTGTTTTTATTCAAAAGTGTATGACAATGTGTCACGCCTGTAAAAAGATTAGCTCAAAATATTCACTACTAGCTGGTACGAATAAAATAAAAGTTGTGTGAATTATAGTCACTTGTTCTTTTTAATAGTCATGCGTAAGGAATGGAAACGACAAAAGCGTAGAAAATAATGTTTGTAGCGTAAATTGTATACGTGTTTGCATTTTTATTCCGTATGAGAATTCCTTAACTGAAATTTTCTTAGAGTCGTAAATAAAATAATACGGAAGTGAAGATTTTAGTACAATTTTGGTACTCGGTACAGTAGGTCTAAGCCTTCGATTTAATTAAAGTGATATTATTCCAAGGAAACTGCATTTTCTTGAGAATAAATACAATTTAAAAATTAATCGGAATTGCAAACTATTTTTTAAAGAAAAGACAGAATTAGAAATGAATATATTAGGGGTAAATGACTACTCTTTGCAGATAAAGATAAGGATAAGATGAGAAAAGAGATTTAAGTGGTATGGGAATGTGGTTAGACCTTCTATTACTTTTGTTAGAACAGAAGAGGATCATTAGGAATGAAGATGAGGAGAAGGGAAGCAATTCTGGGTATGCTAATATTATTAGAAAATATGAGGAATGTGGAGTGTATGGGGATATGGCAAGGACAGGAAAGAATAAGGAATTAAGTAGAACTCGAAAGTCCGACACCTTCATGGGAAAAGGCGTATGATGATGCAAACTGTTTGTAACGGATAATTAAACATTTCAATCGAAATAACTCCCTGGGCCAGATTTACGGTGAGGCTTGTGCAGTTTTAGGTAGATTATTAAGTTAGATCATAATTATTTAGCATGTCTTCCATTAATAGGTTATTTTGTGAGAATTAAACATTCGGACTCGGAAGGAGTAGGCCTATTATCTAGGAAAATCTAGCACCGCGTCGATGTTTTCCTTTATGTTATTTCTGTTTAATCTATTAGTATGTAATTTAATTTATAATTTTTATAACTTTGACACTTTTAAGATAATTCTTTTCTGAACATTTTGCACATTGTGTATTTCAAAGTTACTCTATATCATTAGTCTCTTGGACCATTTTGACCAGTATCGTGGTTTCTAGCAATTTGTACGATATGATATCTAGGCAGCATAGCTTACATGAAACAATATCAGCATTTTGATGTTTAGTAACTTCATACATTTTCTATTCTGTATAAGAATAAATGTAAAATGGATTATAAAAATATAATTACCTTGCAACCTTCACACGTTATAACACCATAATGGACACCAGATGACTTGTCCCCACAAACTTTACATGGAATTATCTCGATTTGCGCTGTAAAGAAAAAAAAAGAAAAAAAATTATAGTTATACATAAACATTATCAAATGTTTTTATCACAATTTCACAAACATTGAACACTTGAATTTAAAAAAATGCATTGCGAAATAGCAAAGATATTAGTACCGGGTAGACCATAATGCCTATTAAGTTAAGTAGGCTATATAATACCGGTACTTCTCATCTCTTATAATACTTCTCATCTCGTTTACAAAATTTAAAAACAAAAAGAACAATAAAAAAAGCTGATAAAATAAAACAAAAACAACAAGAGATGTTAAGCTGTTTTCTTCTAATACCGATAGGTTACAGTCATGAAGAATACTCTAGAGTGATACGATTATGTTTAAATTCATCAAGGACTGAAGTTACCAGTAAATTACACAAATAAAAGAAATTAAAGAGTTACTCGTATCTAATTGATACACCGTTTATGTTTACTTCTACTCTTTCTTTTTCATGAAGGCGTAAGAGAATGAAAACCCTTCAGAGTTTGTGTTACAACCATTCTCAGCATTTGATTTTCTCGTATCGAAATGGAATCTTGAAAAAATTTGAGGCCCAAGAGGAAAGGTTCAATCTTAAACTATTTGAATTCTTTTGAAACCAAACAGTTAGAACTGTAAAAACTTTCAGACAAGTTACGAGTTCAGGTATAAATACTCAAACAGCATGAAGCATTAAACTTGAATAACATTTACTTGATTTCCTGTCTCATTTAATCATTAATATTTTTTATTTCTACAGAAATAGCATAACAGTTATTCATAAAATTCTCCTCCCATGCAGGAAGAAAATAAGTGGCACAAAAAGTACAAGTATTCTGAAACGTTACATCAATATTATTATTATTTGTCCTTTTCCAATGCATTAACAGCGGATCATGACCTCTTTCTCTACAACCTTGTTAAAACGAGAAGTACGAGTAATATCATACAATGCATGCTGGAGTGGTCCAATTCTAAGAAAAAGGATTGGAACTTTTCCTCAAAGTAAAAAAAAATTTCCGGATGAATAATAATCTTACTAAGTTAGATTTACTTGATAGATAATGTGAGTTTAAATTCATAGGGTAATTCATGAAAGATAGAAAAAAAAAACTAAAAACTAAAAAGAATTCATAAAAATATTTTGTCTCTCCGACAGCGATATTTAATAAACAAAATTAAACATTTTTTATATCAGTCGAGAGTCGGATGCAAAAATAGGCACATGGTATAAAAACCTATCTTCACGATGCCGGCGAAGTTCCAGTGATAATTATTCAAACTTCTAGCTATTAAAGTTTGATAGGAATTTTAGTTGAAATTCTTCAATCTCATTTGGATGAGAGTCTTTATAAACCAGGGATTCGTTTATAGATTTTGAACTTGGCCGTACAAAATTTGATTCAAGTGAAGATCGAGTCCCTCCACTTAACCTAACTTAAGACTATTATTGAACAATTGAAGCCTAGCTGGGTATTAAATCAAACTGAATAATTATGGCTCATTGTTCAAGACGTTAAGACTGAAGAATGTATCTCCATTCTCCATCCTCACAAGATCCCAAAATTCTTAAGAATCCAAGCTCAAACCCTGCATCAACATTTTAGTGGAATTGAACTTAATCGGTGGAAAGCTTTTCCATGATAAATAAATGAGTACTTCCTCATTCGGTATATTATTTTATTTTTGTAACTTATAAATATTTTGTTGGGGAATGTTTTTTATTTTATTATGGCAAAGGTTGAATAATATGACAATTGAAACATGCTTTAATAAGAGAAACCATAAAAACATAGTACAATAAAATACGTTGACTTTTGCAGAGGGGGAATATAACATGCATGAAATCATCTAAATGAGTCAATTGTCAAATAATTATATTTCCCCCACTTGTGATGCGTGATACGCGCGGTTCTTCACAGGCCATTATGTGGGGGATATTTTAATATTAGGGTACATTGCCTTTATAACAATGTTTATAAAACACACACTTATTGTGAATACCGGGTAATGCATGTAACATAAACCTTCATAATTCAGTCTTTATAAACTCAACATACATTATTTTATTAGATTTTCAAAAATATTAAGGAAATGGTAGCATTGAAATGACAACAAAGTCAGCAATCCCAAAATTAATTTAAATTGAAATGGGACGTGTTATTCACCCTGTTTGTTAGGACCTGTCCGTAACAAGGGCTCTTTCACTCTTTGTAATTCCCGTTCTAGTTATATGAGTGGTTATTTCGCAGGTTAAAGATCCTATAGCTTTAATTTGGCCTGCCAAAATATTGTCTGCATCTGTTCTACAATCCTTGAACAGTCAATGAAAAATCAAAACTAACGTTATTAAAACTAATCAACAATCAAAACAAGAGGTTAAAAATCCGACATTAATCCAACATTGAATAAAATTCTTAATAAAAGTAAGTCAAAAATCAATGAGAGGATAACTCTCATTGAGTAACTTTGTGACCTAGACCTTTAAAAAATTACCATTTAGAGATTTCTGCAACCTTAAAGTGAAGATCTCTAAAATTATACATTGAATAGCCTACAATCAATACACGAATGCGTAAGATTGCAGGAAATCGTTTTATACACGATAAAAGTATACAGAAATTCTTCAAATTTGAAAACTTTCGTGAAGTTAATTTTGTAAGCCAAACTGATCCTATGGATATGGGTTAGACATTTTTTAAAATAAAATTTTCAAAGCTGTTTCATTATGTCATATTTACGGAATATGGAAATTTGTTCGAGTTATAAACAAATGGAAGTACCGTAAAATGGGAGCTTTCCCTATTGGGCTGGTAACAACAACAATAATATTATTAGAGTTTTCGTAAGATTGATATTATACCCTTTTTAGAACGAGAGTTGGTCCCTCCATAAACCTCCTCCTGCGCATCCGTGCAGTTCTGGCAGGGTAAACAAATGCTATAGCGGCTCTCAGCTGTTTGCTTTTCGCAAATAACTGCAACGAAGTGCTTGTCTATAGGTTGCTGCAAAACCTTATTGCAGTTAAAGTGTTACATTACATAGAGGATATTAACTTATATAGAATTAAGTTTATAATTTTTTTTATTTTTCAGGTGGGCCTAATTGTAATTGGTGCATTAAAAAAAACGTTGACAACCTGACTGTTTTGAAATCTTTGTAACTTATGGTAAGTATAGCCTAATAAAATACTTTTTACACGTGCAGTGTTGTAAAGCGGTAGGTTTTAGCATGATGCAATGGTGCAACGTAAAATTATTGTGAATTGTTAGGCCTACGTGCTAAGTGCAAAAACATTTTGTTTCTGTGCATACAATTATGCGTATGAAATAATTAATTAACATTGTTTCCTTCATATTATTAAGAAACCCTTATGTTAACATAGGCCTACTTCTGTTAAGAATATGTCAGATTCTTCAGTTTTCGGTGGTTTGGGGGTGAAACCCCTGAAAATTTTTGTAAAATTTACCTCATATTTTGAAATTTGGTGCATTTTAAGGGGTTTTTGTAATTTATATCAGTCAGTAAAAAAAGGTAACTTTACTTTGCTTTTAGGAGGGGGGGCCGGCCCCCCAGGCCCCCCTCTAAATCCGCCACTGTATATGATCTTGGAATTAATTAGTTCGAGAAAAGAATCTATTTAAGGCTTCTAAACAAATTTATGCTAGGCCTACAGCAGCAGCCTACATGTTATGTTTGTTTGACATAGTAGCCCTGCGCTAGCTGCGCCTGTTAAAGCATAATATGCTATGATGATTAAGATTTATTGCCGAATTTTTGCTAATTTTGTTCCTAAAGGTCGTATAGTAACTTATATAGAAGCCCTAAGCGGAATTAGGCTACCAGAGAAATTCGGTATTAAGTTTTACCAGAGAAAATACACTAGCCTATATCAAAGCAAGGACAAATCGGTTTTTCTGCATTCCAGTTTGATGATAGCTATTTCAAGAAATGTAGTATAAGTTAACCAAAAACAATAATCATTGAACAATCAAATTGCATCATCCTATAGTTTAGATGGAATAACGGTGTGTAGTTACTACCCAACCAACTCCGCGTCAAATGGACTAACCGAAACGCGGTCAATGACCGGCGTCACGCACGAGGATATACCCGCCTATATATAAACATTATATTCATGACGTCACTTCGAAGTACCGAGAGCGTTTGATACTCGGCAGCTGTAACGTTTCTTCCTGGTCATGACGTAATTCATTCACATATATATAAACATCGCGTTTGTAAAAAAATATGTCTCATTGCATAAGGGACCAGAGTGTAGGACACTGATACCACAACTATGCAAAAGTTTAGTCTATATACCAATAATAATTATTATAGAACATGAAGGCTAAACGGAGAACGTTGCACTTGCACGTGTTTACAGAGATTTACAGTAGGCCTACTTGCATGGTTTTCTACGGTAACGTATTTACATAACTTAAACCCAAACTACTTAGGTTTGTATCACATAAAGGTTTTTTTTAATTCTATCGATTGAAAGTGAATTTGTAAAACTAATGTTCTCGTTTTCCTGACATAAAGTTTACAATATTATTATTATGACCCTAAAAGTGAAGATATAGCTTTGCAAACTAAACTTAAGAGAATTTTTTTGCAAACTAAACTTAACTAGGCCTACCAGTATATCATTATCATATGAAATAATTATGATGGGTTTCTTGTCTGAAACCAAGTTGTTAATAATGTGGACTTGCCCTTGGAATGCGGATCAAGAGATTATAGACCCTATTACTTTTTACTACAACTTTATAGGCAGCTATACTGTAGTTAAAAAAAATTAGATTATTAAAATGACTACATTAGTCGACTGAG
The DNA here is from genome assembly GCA_034698405.1 of Symphylella vulgaris. Lineage (NCBI taxonomy): Eukaryota > Metazoa > Arthropoda > Symphyla > Scolopendrellidae > Symphylella > Symphylella vulgaris. Next base: position 1,396 of record JAQGBM010000174.1, on the reverse strand, counting down.
TCTAACTTATAGACTATTTCGCCAGTGTAAACAATAAGTTACGAATGCGCATCTAGGCCTATCTGCACATCATCATCATTGTTTCCGGTTTTCCTTTATGGCGGTTTAAGCTATGACCGGAAGTGATTATGATGAGATGTATCATGTATTCCGCTACCAGATTGGTATAAACCCCGGCAAAATCGTCTATAGGTATTCAGCAAAAAAACCACGAGAAATCGAGAAGCTTGTCTAAAAATAGTAAATTCGTAGGTATAGAGTTTCAGTTTCCTTAAAATTGAAGTAAAGTAATTCATTTTGCCCCAACTGCAACATAGCTTGTCATAACTGGATTTGTAAACAAAGATGGAACATGTTTTAGAAAAAAAAAAACAACCAACAAAAAAACAATGATGTGTGTGGGTTCTGTATAGAAAATTTTAGAGTGACAAAAAATAATATTAATATCGAGTACCGTAACACAAGTTGTAATTTTTAATTTACACCATATTATGTAATTTGATCAATATTACAAAAATCTTTGCGAAAAGTGTCGAGGAAAATGCAAAGAGACGGAAAACATCAGTCTGGTAATGGTTTAATCAGTATGCAACATCTTTACTATGCACACATGTGTTTCTCGTTAACGGGATACCCGATAAAGGACTGCGAGTTTTCTTTGTGAAGCAAATCTTCGCATCTTCCCCCCCTTCAGGTTGATAGAATGGTTTAAAAGGATATGAGTTTTACAATTATCATAACGCGGATATGGTAGGTTCCCAGCAAGTATTAAATTTTTTTTTGAAAATACTTGGTTGGCAGTCCTGGAGGAATTTTGACGCCGGGAGCTTTGTCTACGGCTCCATATCTTGGCTGTTATTGACAAGTGAAAGAATTTTATAAATTGAGGTATATGAAAGATATTGACTGCTGATGCTTGGCTGCCGTATTCCGGTTTATAGCTGTATACTTCATATACTATAGTAAATAATACCCTGACTGAAAGTGTGAATGCACTTGTTTAGAGTATTGCTATATACGGGGTATATGATGGATCAAAATATTGGAATAATTTTGTCAATGAATCTCCATACCGGAGGAATAACCTATAATTAAATTTCCTTATAAAATATTAAATTCAATATAACTTAGCCTATATATAGCAGAACTTCAATCTGTATACGGTTCGAGCTCTACAGTATACGCTACGAAATTTAATTAAGGGAAAATTTTTCACTTAGAAATTGCGATACTTTTTCGTATAGCCTAAAACTCGAACCCTGGACCACCAATAATTCATATGAAATATAGTCATATTAAAGTATTTTTAGTGCACTAAACACTGGGCTGTTTTATTTTTGGATATATGTTACAGAAATATTTTTAAAATCCGCTCAAAATCAACCCACTTTTGCAA
>JAQGBM010000173.1:0-16626 GCA_034698405.1 Symphylella vulgaris | reverse complement strand
CAGTCGTTTTTTAATTATTTTTTTCGGCAATAAAATGATGCTTAAAAAAAAGTAATGACGTAATATGATATTATTAAGGTGTATCTTTATATTAGTGGAATAAAAAAAAAATTGTTAAAGTCCCCTATTGTCAAACTGCTGGTAGCCTCCCATTAGCTGAAATTATCATCTGTTAAAATGCAGCCAATAAGACTATTGTTCGCAAAACATACTGCTTGCTTGTAATTGATGGCCGAAATTATCACCTGTTAAAATCCAGCCAACGAGAAGCTACAGTAGTGTTTTGAGATTTAGGGTGTCGTATAGTCACCCCGTTGCGTTGTTTAAAGTGGCGACTCCTGCGGATGAGACCTTAAACCGAGGTCAATTGTGTAAATTCTGTAAATCCAGTCCCTGAGGCAAAATTCATAATCAATCCGATTAAAATCTCACCCGTCGTCGGGTTATGACGGTTGTCGCTTACCTCGACGTTAAAATATCAGGTCAACAAGCAAACAAACCGAAATTGGGGGGAGGGGGAGTTGCGGCTGCTGCAGGAAAAAAAAAAAAGCGTAAAAATAGGGCCAAATAAAACCATGGAAAGGTGAAAACGGTCCATTTTTACTGATTTTTGCATTTCAAAAATATCAAAATGCACCAAATTTCAAAATCTACATCGATTTTAATAATTTTTGGGGTATTTCACCCCGCACCTCCGCAAGCAGACAAATTAGGCGTAACAGAAATTCGACTTTACCGGCCCCCTTCGCCTCCGGCTGAGATGGCCCTTTATCTCAATTCTTTTCGGGGAGGGGGCGAAATTTGAGGTTCCACCACTTGATAATAATATTCATTCCAGCAAGCTGTTGATTATTTTACAAAAGATATTTCACTGCTGCATGGTGGCGATATGTTATTAACTTATTACAGTACTTTGAATATAAATTGTATAATAATATGTAAGTTACTAGGTACACTATGCGGGATCTAATAGCTATTTTGTATATGATGCATATTTTAATTCTTTTTTATAATGCAAAATTGCATGTTGCATCTTCCTAGAAAATAGAAAAGATTATTTTATAGGAACGTATATACTGGTACAACGTAGGTGTCATGGTCGTGATCCTAACAATGCAGAGAAGAAAAAATGTAATAACCAACAAGTAGTTTTTTATATAAAATTAAATATTCGCGTAAAGTAACGAGAAGGCGTAAACCATAATTTTTAAAAAATAAAAATTACAATATTAAACCCTATGGAAATACAATACGTAAAAGGGTGGAATTCGTAAAATATTTCAACACTTTTGAAGGAACTTCATATAGCTCAGTAGAAAATATAAATAAATATGAAGTTGTTTACGGTTTATTATAATTCTAAGCTTTTTAATCATGGTTATTTTATCGCTATGGGGTGTTATGTTAATTCATGAATTAGGTATTATTCGTGTTTTTAAGTTTTATTTTAAGCTTATTTAAGTTTATTTTAAGTTTTATTTAAGTTTAAGTTTTATTTTTTTATTTTCTCGCACTTACTTACCATAAGCATTAAGCACTGATCTTAAGACTTAAGTATAATTATGGAATTAGCAATACCTGTAATATTGAAATTTGTCTCATTAAAGAGCTTCCTTTTATTGTGATTATTGCAACTTTCAAGGTCCAAAATTAGATTTGCGGAAGATTCGTCCGCAAGAACTCGTCCCCGGTCAATTATTAGTTCCCAACAACTCGTACCTAACAATTTGTGGTCCCCAGAACAATACGTCCCCAATATTTCGTACGAGTTGATCGGGTAAAAGTTGTTGGGGACGAGTTTCTGGGTACGAAATTTCTGGAACGAATTGTCAGGGGACGTATTGCTCGGGGAAACCAAATTTGGGTATACGAGTTCGAACGGATTCGAATTGTTGGGACAAGTTGTTGGAGACGAGTGTCAAAAAAATCGCAAAATTTACACCGAGTCCACACCAGATTTACTCATATGATAACATAAAAGTAAAATAAACATGTTTCGCAGAATACATTCTGCATCCTCAGTGCACCGGGCCACAGTTTCTATGATTTTCCATTCTACGTACTTTTTGGCTATGGAGAAAAATGTTTCGTGACGTTATCAAGATTAGTAGGCTACGATATCCATTGTGTTACCTCGATCTCGTACCTGCAATTCGAAATTGACCAACACAAAGCAATTTAATTTTCCCATTTTTCGGACAATAAAACAATTTATTTGAAAGTTAACGTGGTACAATATTTGACTAACACATCAGCAGGCCCAAAATTTCCCAGAAAATGTATTAAAGCGTGTTGGCTATGACTCAAACCCAGGGTTAATGTTTCTAAATAAATGGGGATTTTTAAACTAAAAGGTTATTTATAGAGGATAATCCCGCAATGTTTCAAACCTTTTTTTCTTTCTTTCTTTAAAAAGTGTGAGAGGGAGTCTTCACTCTTTCTGTTCATGGTTTTTCTAAAAGAAAAAGTAAAAGAAAACCTGTATTATAAGAAAAAATATATATCCTCACAGAAAGCATAATCTGTAAGTGGTTATAAATCTAAAGGTAGTATATGCAATGTATTATAACAGAGTACCCTGCAATGTGTATTATACCACCGGTATGTTTCTGTATTGTGCAAATATATAGGCCAATACATTAAGTTACATAGTATATTATACTCAAATATTACGTATGATAACTGCAACAATCGTGGAAAATATTGGCCCAACGCCAAAAATCTCGGGGAAAAAAAGAGAAAAAAATATTTAATAACAGTTTATACAATAGTCAAAATACGGAATTTGTGTGTGCGGAACTACAATAACCCGGTTTTTGATGCGATTGCAGCAGCGTCAAGGTACTGTATATGTACGTACAAACCCATTTGCATGCATGTTGCCTGATATGCTGTGTAATTTTATATTCCTATATCTTCGCAATACGTATATTTATTTTTATTTTTGCCTATATGTGATAGGATAATAATATACTGATATTACGGTATTTTAATGTTTCCAGTAAAATCCTAATTGAATATTTTAATTTTAATATTATGATGCAAAAACAGCAGATCAATATTTCATGTGGTTCTATGACCTATAACCATCGGAAATGAGAGTATAGTTATACCCATTATTATTATTATTTTATTTTGATAGTATATTATTTTCATTTTCATTACATTACGTCCACTGTTATGTAGTTGTTGTTAATAATTTTTAAAGATAGATTTTAATCTAATTTTTCAAAAATTCCACTCCAGAGGCCCAAAAAACCGAAAAAACCGCCTTCAAAAACAGCTCACTCTGACGTCATCATGAATTTTAAATTCGGTTCCCTGAATTTTGCACATTGCAACTGGTGAGTTATCGTATCATGGTGTCTGTGCACGCCATTTTAATGCGATATTGCCTCAGTTTACGCTCAGGGAACTGAATTTTAATGGTGATGACGTCAGAGGAAGCTGTTTTGGGGGGCTTTTTTTGGGGGGCTTCTGGAGTGGAATTTTTGAAAAATTAAAAATGCATCATGAAAGAGATCATTGCACAAATAATATGTAAACTTCATTTTCCATGCTACAGACACTTTAAACACACTGTCAGATATTTCAGATTTCTGGGATTTCATGGTTTTGAAAATTATATCCTTCATTCTATTCTTGATTGTTTAGACACCACAGGAAACCAGTTTTTTACCCTTAATTTTCCCCAGCAGAGTCTGTATGTTTAAACAAAATTTAGCGAATATAAACAATTTTCTTTTGATAATGTGAAGGAAACGCATAAATCAACTATTTTCTGTAAAGAGTATCAAAACCGGCGGGTTTAATTGCTACGGTTGTATCTTCCCTATCGTTCCTTTTGTTTTTATAAGTTATATACAAAAGCAAATCCTTGGGCTGGAGTGAGTAAGTCCATTGTTTACACGAGTGCAGCGGCAGAAGAGATGGGCACGAGATAGATTTGATAAAAATGCGCTCTCCCCTTCTAATATAAACACTTTTGTTTAACTTTGTTCGTATATCCTTATTATGTCTATATCTGTCGTATATAGATTCGTATATATTATTTTGAAGATAAATAAATATTCCATATGATCTCATATTGAAAATGATGGACATGGAATAACACTATCACACATCCTTGTAACACTTATATATCGAGTAAAATATTGAAAGAACTGGTATCACTATTCTCGTTTTCACACATTGTTTTGATTTTTATATAAAATATGAAATGGGGTTGTAAAACGAACTTGCATGATGAAATATGGTGCTTTATTAATAATAACCAAATAAAGGATTGTTTAGATAATCTTTTGCTGCGGTAATATGTGGTATCATTATAAAATTATATATTCAGATGTTACGGGGTATATTGCTTCGAAGATGATGTTATATAAAGTAGGCCCCAACATAAAATTGAGGGAAATATATTCCCATTCAATAGAAATAATATTACACCTGATACTAAGTTAGTAGGCTACTATCACTTTTTGCGCTAACTTACTTCACTAGCTCGCCTACTGAAGCATAGGTATAGGTTTAGGCTACATGTATAGGCTATACCGTATATACGGTATGCTTCTAAAAATCTTAAAGCCCTATATAAAATCTACCCCCAATTGGAGAAAAAAGATATATCCCCATGCCATGAATTAAGGTCTAAAAAGGTTTGAAATGGTCTAAAATTTTTAATTTCTGTGCTACAGCTAGTAACTCGTAGGCTATACATGCAGTAGTGCAGTAGCCTATACATTCAAAATGCAGCTGCAGTGTATAGAAGTGAGATACCTGATACCGGTAGGCGGTGTATTACCAACCTTATTGTTTTACAGTGTCGTTGTGTTTTTTTTTTTTTTTCAATTAGCTTAATTGCAATAGGCCTAAATATTTTTTTATTCAAACGACTTTCAAACAAATGCATTATGCATTATTATCGGTTCTATAATATTAAGAGGCTATTTCATAATTTCTACAGTATAGGCCTATGTTCCAGAATTCCTACGTTGCACAGAGCAATATCATGTCTTTTTTTGATCAAGCACGTGTGCCTACAAATAATTCGTAGCCTATACTTCAGGTTACTCATACAACAGAATCATGAACTCATACTTTATGCAAACATTGATGATTCGTACAAAAATGTGAAGGGGTCGAGCATATATTTAGACATCTGCATGCACAATCATAATATGAATATTATTGTGGGATATGAAAATAATGTCTCCCTAAATCTTGACTGTTGGGGGACCTGGATAATATCAGTAAAATAAACCCCCTCACTCTTACTCATAAAATAAATATTTCACCTGCTCATATGCTTTAATTATTCAATTTAGCGAAAATGATGCAGGGGATATATCACAGCGAGGACCGAAGGAAATACGAATATTATTATTGTAATTTTTTATCACAACCCATGTCTATATCGTGTCCATTATATCCCCGATTAAATTTAGCAAGCTGCCTTCATATATCGTGGATCAATAATCGTCTCTTCCCTCCCTCATAATAATATAATGTCATCACATAAATCATATCGGTAAATTTTTTATTCAATATAACAAAAAAACTACTGCCTTGTCTATATCATGGCGGACCACACATGATTGAATGGGCATAATATTTGAAAGGGGGGATCCTAAAAGAAAGGGGAAAACTCTCTCATTTCCTATGTTATAATGTATAGATGACGTCAGAACGCACGTGCTTAATATACACTTGCTCATAATGTTATATAAGTTACCCATAATGCAATATGGATCATGGCTCCTTTTAAGAAAATTATACCTCCTGTATGCCCCGGTAATGTTACGAAATTTTTATATTTATTCAATGGATATTGGAAATGGTAGGTAACATGATGTCATAAAAATGGAAAATTGGTAGGCTACTATTAAAAGATCCGATTAGTATAATTATGCTGATGCTTTATGTCATAAAGCATCAGAGTTTATGTAACGATTCCGGATTAATTAACAGAAATAAATACTGTGGCAAATGCACCAAAGGCCTGGCTTGCTGTATTGGGGTAGTTTTACTATGAGTTATTTGGCCCAATCAAACTATACCATAAAACCCACACCAGCGGACAATACCATGATCCGAAACCAGAACAGACAGGACACACGGAGTCGAACCCGGGCCCTACGGCAACATCGCCTATAGCAGAATGTCGTTCTCATAACCACTCGCCACTGCACCATCCTCCTATACCTGGTGCCTGTGTGGTCCCTCTACCTAAGTATATGAGTTACAGGTATATATCAGCTATAGGCGATGTTGCCGTAGGGTCCGGGTTCGACTCCTACCTTTGCCGGTTTCGGATCATGGAATTATCCGCTGGGTGGGTTTTTTTTTTATTTTTCTTCGATCTTTGATGACGTGTTATAAAAATCTATTTAACTGCTCCTTTCTCCGTATTATTACAGAAAACGTCAAAGTGTGCACTTTTTTTTCGAAATTCGCTTGAAGCTGTATAGGCTATAATGTTTTATTGTTAAAGGTTCATTGCTGTCTACAATCTGCATTAATTTAAAGAAAATATGCACGATTTAAGAAAAATCTACAGGTCGCCAACCTTGGTGAAACCGACAGTTATATTGACTACTCGTACTGTATACACTATTATATAGCCTATACGTTTTGCGTATTATATACAAAAATTATAATAAAATGATTCAGTCAAAAATATAAAGATGACAGTAAAAAAAAGTAGGCCTGGGTAATATGAAGTGTATACGGTAGAAGTTCACTCTGCACTGCATATGGAAAAATATTCGGTGCATAGGCTATACCATATACGTATAATCAGGAGTATATCAAGGAGTGCTCTACTGCAGAAACTGGTACCGAAATTCATGAGCTTTCCTAGTTCACCGATATGTGGGATTTCTTGGCGCTGCGAGCGCGTTAAAATGCTTGTGCTATTTTTAACATAACTTAGAACGCCCTCGGACGGAATGAAAGAGAGTTATACATGAATTTCGGCATCATCGCACTATGGAGGCAATGGACAGTAACGCACTCCTTGATATACTCCTGGTATAATGCAAAAGACCAAGAGAATATGATTGCAGCACTGACAAACAAAGCAAATGCAGAGTATATTTCTGCTCCTAATTCTTATGCTACCATTATAATAAAGCCGTATTGTTTTGCATGATATAAAAAAGCACAGCGGAGCAACAGTAGCTATATCTAACTTGAACGACGAGAATATATTTGCATATGCATTACACTTATACAACTATACTGTCTAGAAGGCATATAAGACAAAATAGGGGAAAAATCTAAATAAGAGCATAGGGGAATTACAAGTGTTCTTAGATATTCTTCTGGAAAAAGGGAAAAAAAATAAAATGTTACATCGATAGCTATAAAAATAATTTTTTGTTGTTTGTTTTGTCTAGGAATGCATGTATATAAAACAAAATTGCTTTTTTTGTAAATTCTTTTGTGTATATTTTCTTCCATTCTTATACGTACGGACAAGAATAATAGATGAATTTTAAACTAAAAAGCGATTTATTCTTCTTCTCCTTTTGCTCTGATCATTATTATATGTTCCGTGACAAATTAAATTCAGGGGTTAAAGAAGACTTATTACAATGCAAATAAAGAGTTTTATCTCGATTATTATTATTTCGTATTATTATTATTATACCGCAGCAGCAATATAAATAGCTATAGTTGGATTATTACGATATATTATCAGAAAAATAAATATTACAATTTGTATTACGTGGATGTAATTTTTTATTTCTTCATTTTTTTTTTTTTAAGAAAAAGGGAAGATTTTATTTTTCTAAATGAATGATTATTATGATGATAGATCGATAAACTGATTTTTTAAAAAATAATTAGTTAGAAAAAATTATAGAAAACATTATCAATATCATCATAAAAATTAGGTAATTAATAATAATAAAATAATAATTTTTTTAAAATAAAATAATAATTTGTAATTAAATATCTTAATTCTGGATTAATTAATTTTAATTTGCAATAATTAACTCTGGAGAATAATTATTATTTAATTTGTAATTTTGACTGAAGAGGAGTAGGCTAATTTAAAATAATTTAACACAAGAGTTATTGTAATTTGTAATTTAATTTAATGTAGTGTAAAATGGAAATTAATCGAAAAAATATTAATTTCCAATAAAAATTATAATATTAATAAAAAAAAATTTTCACGAACTTTAATTTTCCATAAAAATTTTAATTTTCAAAATTTCAAAATTATTTAAAAATAAATTTAGAAATGAGTAATTTTGAATTTTTTTTGCATGTTTTTTATACCTCAGCTCTATGACATAGGCCAGGGCTTTTCAACCTTTCTAAGTACGCGGCACCCTTTCATATTTTCAAGAAACAAGTGGCACACTAACTTGCCAGGGGCGGTTTTAAGGTCTGCTGCTGGGGGGGCGGTTTTTCCAAAAATTGAGAGAGAGTGGAGGGGTCTGGGGGCGGCAGCCCCCAGGACCCGCCGGAGGCGAAAATTTGTGAAGGTTTTTTTCGAAAATTTGGTGAAAATGAGTAATTTTGGTAAATCGGGACCGCCGGAGGCGAAAATTTTTTACGTTTTTTTTTTAATTTTGTGAAATTGAGTAATTTTGGCAAATTGGGACCGCCGGAGGCGAAAAATTTTTCAGAAACAAATCATATGTTGAAAATTTTGGTGAATTTTTAAATTTTCAGAAGCGTTCGCGGCACCCCTACACCTGCTCCGCGGCACCCCAGGGTGCCGCGGCACACCGGTTGAAAAGCCCGGACATAGGCTATCCAAAAAAAATATTTTGGATAATTATCCATTTTCTCACGAATAAAGTAATAGCATCCGTAGTTATGAACACCAAAAAGAAATCAACTTATGTACGTACATACGAATTAATCAGTGTATAAATTGTATAACATATTATACAAAATGTAATCTAACTATTATACACTGTACATAATTTTCGTAAAATTCTAATTATTTTGAGCTCGAGAGATGTATCAACGTAAATTAAACAGATTTATTTAGTTTCAGTCTTTATGTACGACTGATATCGTAACGAAATACATACGGAGAAAAGGCTTCATCAGAGGCATTTGTTTGGCTTGGATCGATGTCTCTGCGGATTCCTAAAAAGCTCATTATTTTATATGTCACCGTTGCTGTGTTAGCTACGCAGAAAACGACTGACTTATGCATGCTGCACAATTCATTAGCCCCTATGACATAATAACTTATATACATTTGTATAAAAGGGGGTGGGAGTGGAGGGATACGAAAACAAAAGAACTATTGAAGCCTATTAACATTATGCAGATATTTAAGACTTAGGTGTAATTCTTTATCTATGTACCATTGTTGAATTATATATTCTATGAGAAGAGCGAGAGATAAAGCTAATCCTTATTCGCTGCAAAAGCATAATAAATTTCGTCATTTTCCAACAAAGGAACAAACGCTTGCATGCTGCGGTCGCGGTACATTTGTGCGCACGCCGCTGTGTGACCTGTCCGCAGTATTACACTGACTTTCCATGATAGAGTTCTTTGAAAATAGACCTTTCTCTGCTCATAATATTTATGATTATTACTGTTATACTACAGCTTCAATCCCGTTTGTCAAACTCATCTGTTATGGACCTTAATACTGTATAATAATATTGATTTCCAGAGCAAGATTGAAATGAATTACTACATTATATTCCTTCATTTATATACGGGGCAAAAAGCAGCCTACGCTGATGTATTACCATAGGTGCTATTGCAGCTCAATGTTATAGTAGGGTTGATGAAATTATTTTACTGTATATAGCCTATATTATCTGTATTATATTACGAGTATATTGCATTGCGGATTCGTTGTACAAAGAAATATATTTGGGAAAATAAATAATACAATATAAATTATCTCGATTGCATGTTGTATCCCGTATACGAAAATTGGTTCTGTATTATTATAATAAGATATCATTCAGAAAAGGGGAAAATCTACATCACGAAAGGGCCATAATTTCAATTTTCGGTGTGGCTTTAATACCGATGGTCGAAACCCTTGAAAGTATATTATACTAGAAAACAGGAATTTATACCTGATTGATCTTTGGAAATTATGGATTGTAGGGCTAGTACTGACCGTGTAAACTACTAATATACAAAATTCATATAATGGTATACCGAATTGAAGGTGGCCTATATTTGTTATGCTTGTTGATGGATCAATGGAACAACTGATAAAGTTTTTATAAAATATTTTACAAAATTAGCCTAACTTAGCCTACTAGGTCGTATTAGAAGACATTCTACTTTCTCCTGGAAATTGATCTTGGAGTCAATTTATGCAAGGTGGGAATCTAAATAATCTTCCCCAGAGTTGCGACCAACCACAAATCCTAAGGAATTGATCTTGGAGACAATAATTGATGCAAGGTGGATGATGATGATTACCGCATGCGTTTTATTTACTGAGTCTTTTAGTCCTTTAGGACTCTATAACTCGAGGGGAATGGGCCTAATTAATTGGTCATGGAACAGACCACCCATCCTATAGTACTGACTATACAGTAGTACTGACCACACCCGACGGAGCTTGACTTTACTCAACAATTGGGAGACCAAACCCCAATTCCACTCCGCCGGTGCAAGGTGGATTAATTCCAAAATCGCGAAATGAGTAAGAAAATTGCCGTAATTATTGAGAATTATTATAGTATTTTCAAGTACGCTAATCTAATCCTTCACACATTGCTTCACACATTCTTAAAAATGAAGTCATTAAGCTACTAATCTTTTCGGATTCTGTAAAACCACTCTTATAATGTCTTGTAATTTAAAAATAGGTTAAGATGTTGTTTGTGCATAGCCCGGACCAAGCTGTTGGCTCATACGAATATTAGTTTGGATATGATATAAATCTTGTAGTCATAAGTACTTTCCTAAATGGTATTAACTCTGTAAGATACGAAAAAGCCGCTAGTAAATAGACTAATAAATTTTCTTAACATTTTAAAATCCTCGAAGACTCTAAGAAGAAGAACTAGGGCATGAACTTTTTTTTCGTAAACAAACAGTAAAATTAAGATTTTTCGGTTAGATTTGTGCGATTATGCCTCAGAACACCAGGTAGGCATATGGGAATTGGGCCAAAAAACCAGAGTTTTTATTAGCATCAGACATAATTTTTATTTTTTTTTTGCGTGGAAGTTGAAGTGGCAATGGCATTTCATATCATTTTCATTTCAGCGTGCAGCATGATGTCAAAAATATATTCCTTTTCCGCACATACAAACAAACACAAGAAGTATACGGTATTATTGCATCCCATATAATACATTTTTGTACACAGTGCTGTGGACACAGTCATATTTTTTCCCCTTTATATTTTTCTCGACCGTGTATATCCATGCTCATGGAGCGAAAACTTTGCAAGCGCACGATATCATTGATTGCTTGCTGAAGCTGCCTGCATCACGCCAGCATATACCATACTAGGCTCCGTAGTACAGAAGAATATAATCAAAGTCATACTACTATGCAAATTCGCTATACAATGTGTTACTTCGTATTATAAGAGGGAGATTTCCCAAAAGGCGCCGTTTTGTATTATACGGCGCGATGAGTACCGTCCCTCCTTTAATCTATAAACCCTTAATGTGATGCCCTTAGAGGTTGTTCATTCATTTTTGGGTTATGTAATATATATGAGGCTGCAAAATGACAAAAATAATACCTTTTTAATTCATATATAAATTAAAGTATATAAGCCTACGTAAGTACGTAGCCTACATAGTGCATAATTATTATTCTGTCCAACAAAGCTGGTTTTCTAAAACACGGTAGCCGAGTTGTCGAACATAATGCAATTTATACCGGCCGTATAGCAACAATAATCAAAATTTTTATATGAGAAAAAAGTTATCTTTATATAAAATCTTTTATATTCACGCCCTTAATTCTATGTTCACGATTTTAATATAATTTATATTTACGTTGACAACATTCATTTTTTTTTCACACTTTAAGATACGACTATAATACCGAAATTAACTTATTTAAATTACTTGGCAAAAAAATTATTATATTATCTCAAGGTACTACCGTATTATAGGCAATTATCTTTTCTCGTGATATTTTAATATAAGTTAACTTATTCAAGATATAAAATATTATTCATAAATACATAACTTAATTATTATCTAATTCATTATAGCCTAATTACATTTTTCTGGGTGATTTTGTAGACCCTAACGTCACGTAGGCTATATTTAATTATTTTTTTCTCAGCCTTTTATTAATAGTACACAATTATACATAGCATTGATCATACACAATACTGTATATACAATTAACTTCATCCACTGCTGGACATAGGCCTCCCATAGGGGATATTAGCCATACTCCATCGCTGGGCATTGCGGGTTGGTGGAGGCTGATGAATTATCCCCAAAAGCAGGAGCGCCACTTCCGCCAGATCCGCCATACCGAAGTCTTTCTTCCCCTTCTTCACTGCCCTTGTGGTCTTCTTCCGGCAAGGCCGGGGATGCGGAAGGTTATGTACGCGCGTTAAAGGTTATGTCGTGGAACATCCACCCATCCAATTGCTGTCCACACCCGACGGTGCTTGACTTCATGTCAGCTGCAGTGGGGTGACAAAGCCCAAATCCACCGCCGCCGTAGGCTATACATTTTCACATTTTGATGGGTGATTTTGTAGACCTTCGATGAGTAATTTTAAGGAACAAGTAAAATATCCTTGTACACCCTTTACCGGGGTACATGTAGTGCTGACAAAATCCTTAAGGGGATATACTGAATATGTCGATTCCATCCTTTTTATTAAGTATAGAAATTGTACCGCAAATTGAAGTTCAGGTCCTCGGCAAACTTCATGTTATACAACTATAAATCGGAATGTTCAATGAGGATTCACTGAGCAGAAGGAAAACCTGTCACATTCATTTAGCTAGATTATAAGTTTCCCAAATTCCCACTCAATCCTGTAACTTCTGCAGCTGTGGTAACGTATATAGGCAACTTTAAACTATTGATGGTATTTCAATCCAATTAAAATTATTCTTAGGTACAATAAAATCAGTCAATCAAGATAAACCAATTAAACCAATTTACAACATTATCAAACAAGCATGCAGATACACTGAACGTCAACTATATGGTCAAATATGGTTGGCGGGCATGCTTTTCTTTTTGCTGGTATAGCATCAGGTTATCTGCAAAATTTCGTCTCGAATGTACTTATACTCCAATTCTTCCAATTTGCACTGGGAGTATATAGTAATTTTACAGATTACCCTATACCTCTAGAATGATGCTTATCAATAGCAAGCCGACCAATTTGACTTACATACCGGTATTAACTTATTACTAAAGGGAAAACTACTGTATATAGGGTAAGTTCTACCAGTTCTACTATAGACTAAACTTTTCAAACAGTCTATAGTGGAACGTATAAAATACATATTTCTGGAATGGTGGTTTTATTGGAAAATTACACCGTAATCCGTAGTTGATTGGTCACTTTGCCCCTTCCAAGAAGGAATCAAAACTGTGATGTTTCCTCTTGCCTTAAGTTAATTAGGCAAGGGCCTTCTTAAAGGCAAGAGGAAAACATCACATGTTTTGGCTATACCGTATATTATATATATAGGTTATAACCAACACCCATAGCATGCAGTACTAGCCTATATAATTATAATCTTTATAGCCTACAATACTCCGTAATTTGTTGAATCACGAAAATTTGGTCACATTTTTCGCCTATTTTATCTAAACTCTATCATTTTCATATACGAGTAGGCTACATAAATTTAAATCCCCCATTACTTATATATTTTTGACCCACGCAGCAATATTCCGTATTTTAAAATTTTTGTTTCTGCAATCTGCACCCTGAATTTGAGTGATGTTTTCTTGAATTTGGCCTATAAGAGCAACATCAGAACACATACTTACACAGTCGGTAAACAGTGTATCTTTTATGAACTCGTGCTATATTTCGCACAATATTTTGACTATACCGACGTAATATAAAGGGAGCGCAACAGCGGCAGCTCGTATAACAATATTTATATTCTGCGCCTCACAAGTGAACGGAGCATAATATTCGCAGTACACATGCTGGCAAAACCTATTAATCTACCGTTATAACGTTGCCTTGTTGCATCAAGATGTTTTTGGTACATTTGGATTCTTTCAGACAATAACAAATGTCCAAAATGCCATAGGTCCACATTTGTATAATATACTTTACGAATGTAATAATTTATAAACTGTATTATATAATCAAATATATAGTGACTATATATGTAGAGGTCCCATTTTATTTCGCGATAATCTTATACGTTATATTACGGAAGTACAGAGTAACTTAATCATGAGAAACCGCCTGAAGTCTATAATATCGTCTGCTGTGTATCTAACATCGTAAAATAACTTAATAAAGCTTCTAACTTAGGCCCCTATACGTTGTTATAAAGAAATCATTAAATTTATTAATAAATTAATAATATCACGTCTGATGATAATATGCAGTATTTTTATTTTAATAAAATTAAGCAATACAAATCAATATAAAAGGAAATAACGAATTAGGGCCTAAAGTATTATTAAATACTATACCGGTAAAGCCTAATTTACTTTCACTTAAAATTTCTTTCTCTTTGAATAATCAAAACTAGGATAGTTCGACCCATATATATTATATGCATTTGGTTTAGGAGGGTCGATCGGCGTCCACTGCAAGGGTCTTTTGTCTATTGCTTAATATAGGCATAACACAATATTGAAGGGAGTAGTATAACTATTGTCTCTATATAAACAATAGGCTAAAAATATGGAAAAATCAGTTGAAAACTCCTCCAATCTCCCAAGAACCCGACTCTGAATGTACAGCAGAAAGCTTCATCAACAAATTTATTATATTTTTTTTATAACTTAAATAAAACATTATGATTTGTAATATGTAATAAATTTAATGGATTATAATTCTTAATAAAAATATTGAATGAAATTATTAAATAGGGCCTAATATTTATTTATAAAAAATAAAGTATATTTTTTGTAAATAAAAAATTTTATTTTTATTTTTATTAAAAAAAATCATTTGTAGTCGCAGTCACAGTTTTGAGCTCGTAAGTCGTATAAACTTAAGCTCCTAGGATGCAGTCTCTCGAATCTAGATAACTCAAGGAAAGGTGTACCAAACTAAAACGGTCCCATCATCCTATAACATCCCTTATATCAAGTATAAATGTAGACAAGCAGCAGAGAGTAAAAGTGTAAATTAAGTTCTGTAGAGGTGTGTAAGTTAAAGTTCCTTTCACATTTAAAAGAAAAACCATTTATATTGAATAAGCTTTTTTTTTCGTTTTTTATAAAAAATAACTTTATAACAATAAAATGTTATCAAGGTCTTATAAAATATTACATTTGCAAACAGATAAACGTTTCCAATGCGGAAGTTTAACCCGTTAATCAAGTTTATAAAGATAAAGCATGTTACATTCTTTCAATAATGCACCCATCATAACGCTGTATTAAACATACCTGCATTATTATTATATGTATTATGTCTCATAAAATATTTTTTTATGAAATAAATATCATTCAAAGCATGTATAAAAACATAAACAATGCCCATATATTATTGTTTAATCAACAGTTGAATTTGTCACAGCACAAATAACTGTTACAACCGAGTAGTTCTAGAAAGAGAATCGTGAACTAACAACGCGTCGGCGAAATGCTTTATTCCAAATAAAAAATTCTGGCAATTAGCCCGAATTTTTTTTTTTTTTTGTATTAGACTATAATATATACAGTATTTTATTATAATGAAGTACAGAATACATTTAATTTCACTACTCACCATGGAATGATACTCTGTACTACAAGAGAGAGACAATCATTAATTAGCGCCAAATCACGTGACGTACGAGAAAAAATACAGCTGACGTCACCAGATGGCGTTTTTTTTTATATCAACTTTTTTTTACCATTTTTTATTTTAATTTATTTTCCGCGTGGCCATATGTTTGCAACTGTGTTTTATAATTATAATTCTATATATGAGGCTGGTACTAGCTGTTGTGCATTAGGATGGATAATAATGATTGAAATGAGCATAATTTGATTAATAGCTGCCATATTAATACGACACATTAACAAATGGAAATTTATAAAAATGATATATCATGTATAATTTTACTGTCAAATTTTTTAACGCTTCTGTATCAATGAAAGTGGCACTGAAAAGGGCAATATAATTAATTGACACCGCATATATAAGTGTAATTATACTTTAATGTTATAGGGTTGAAATTTCTCACACCAATATCCATGCGAAATTATAGAGCATGAGCATCATATTAACACCTGGATTGCAGTGTACAGCTGCTTCCTGTAATATTTATTTACAGTAAGCCTATATCCCAAAATGTTTGTTTGTTAAATTGAATGTATAGGCCAGCCCTACTCAACTGGCGGTCTCCGGTCCGGATCCGGACCGCGAGGCCATTTTATCCGGACCCCGAACCCGGAAAAAAGTTGAAAATAAGTTATATCCTAAAAAATACTTCTCATTTTACATTTATAAAGTTAAAATTATCGAAATTTGACTTGAAACCTAAA
>JAQGBM010000172.1:0-16661 GCA_034698405.1 Symphylella vulgaris | reverse complement strand
TATGAAATTTATTTTCAAGATAAACTAATCCCTTCTGAAGAGATTTCCGCTTTAAAAATGGTAGTTTATCGCCGAAATTCGGGAGTTTAAATGCTCCGGAGTTTGGTTTCTGTGGGTGTAAGAATATTTTACGCCACTTTAGAACCTAAATTCTCTGGAATATCGGCTGTAATGTATAATTTTTAAAGCGGAAATCTCTTCAGAAGAGTTTAATCTATCATTAAATTTCATATTTTTTTAACAGCCATAAATGAAAGGATATTAGGTTTTTGATCACCCTTTAGATTTTTTTACTTTAATTTTTAAACCAACACCCAAACATTATTAAAGTTATAATTATAGACTTTTCTTGTTTAGATTGTGGCAAATTTCATGAAGAAAAAGTAAATATGTATTTTATTTTTATTTAACTTCTCATATTTTATTTTTTAAATAAGTTATATCAAGAATATGATACTAAAATGATATTAAGTTAGAAACATATGTCCTTAAAATAAAACAAATTAAAATTGTTAAGTTTTATTTATTTAAGTTATTTTGCTTGTTAAGTTATTTTAAAATTGTTAAGTTATTTTGCTGTCCAGAAAAATAAGTTATTTGTGAAACACGATATTGATTGTTTTGTTCGCACATTTTGCTAATTTAGGCTAATTTGATAAGCTCAGTTTTTAGCTGATAAATAACATGCGCACTTGTAGATTTCTCCAGGTGTAGTTGGAATCATATTCTATCTCTGAAGAAATCTCCATTTCTCCAGGGGTAGTTGGTTTCATTTACTATCTCTGAAGAAATCTGCAAAACGCCTGTTATTAAGATCATCCAAGATAGGACATTCTTCATCACTATAGGATATTATTCATCATTATCATTAACCTTTTCCCGGTGAGGGGGTCAGCCATTTACAGTTACCATGTAATCAAGACCTGCTGTTTTGCTTGGGGTCCAGAATCTGATAAAATGTGTGGCATAGTAAATCTAAATTTTATCAGATTTTGAACTCCGAGAAAATCAGTTTAATTAGTGCAGCACGCCTGAGTCAAAGCTAGGAAGAGATCTTTTTGGTATAATATGAATTATTGTATCACATACACTTTATAAATTTTATATATTGTTTATTTTATGATTTTATAACCAATAAAACCAGATATAACTTTGATTTTTAGTTTTAATTTTTTAATACTAATGTAGATACCTTGCTCTCGTATAAAACTTATATAAATTTTGTTTTTCGAAAGACAAGAACAAAGAACCAACCCATTGGTGTCTGAATCTAAACAATTTAATATCCCTCTTAAAACGTGAGTATTTAGAATTAGGCCTACTAATGTAAAAAAATTATTCATACTCATTAAAAAACAAATGTGTTTCAGTTTCCTCGAAAGAAATGGCGGTGATCCAATCCCGCCAATACTGCGACAATGTGTCGATTTTTTGGTGAATGGTGACTGTAAGAATTTTAATTTTTACAAAATAGGCTACATATAAACCATGATAAAAATTTTAATTGTTTAAAAATATTAGATTTGGGAACTGATGGCATCTTCCGGAAATCAACGGCGAAAAGTCTCCTTAATGAAATATATGGTTTTATTAATGAGGGCGTAGAAGTGGATTTTAACAAGATAGGGGATGTACATCTGGTCGCATCCCTTATTAAGAAGTTCCTACAGAAGCTACCAGACCCCATTCTTACGTTTGCATTGTACAACCATATTGTTGCTTTTCAACGTAAGTACACATAGATTGGGGGTGAAATTTTTATTAAGTCTAATCAAGTACTGATTTTGATTTTTTAGACTATTTTTTAGATTATGAAGAGGGCGAAAAAATAAATGTTGTCAGGATTTTGCTTCAACGGATCCCACATGAAAACTTCTGTGTCTTAAAATTTATTCTAGGCTTCCTAACAAAGGTGAAATTAATTATAATTTTATTTACCCATCATTTAAGGAATTTTAAGTTTCTTTAGAATATTATTTTTAATTTACTTTCCTTGGTATTAATTAACAAAATATGATGTTTGGAATCTCTTCGATGCAGATTTTGCTTCCAAAATTTAAGTAATGTTGAATTAATAATAAATTGTTTTCCCAATCAGGTGATTCAACAAAGCCAACAAAATAGAATGCCAGCATACAATTTGGCTCTAATATTTGGGCCAAACCTCATCTGGGCTAAGGAGGGACAAGCATCCTTCACTTCTGTCGCCCCAATTAATTATTTTACAGAATATTTACTGCTTAATTTCAAACAAATTTTTGTCAACTAAAGAGAATCGCTTACTGTCATTATAAAATGTAGCTTGTTTAATTTTTTTAAATATCCGTCTGCATAATTCTTATCTTGTTTTGTGTATGTTTATGAAGCTATAAATTTCCACTTTCCCTTTCATCCCAGAAGCAACACGTGTCAGCGCAGAAATCTCTTCGGATGGGTTTTGTAAATGTTCCAATTTATCGTCATAAAACAAAAATTAATATTTTCACCAAAACCTTAAAGCAAACATTTTTCACTATTTAAAGACTTCTACTCCTTGTTTTCACTGTTGATTTGATGGTAATACGCCGGGCCTTCGAGGTTGAACGGATGAACCCTGATTCCTTGGTCTTCCTCGAGACGTTCTCCGCCTGCCGTCCACTGCTCTTCCATTCTCGCTTCCATTATCCGTTCCCAGAGCCATGATACTTTCTAGTAAAATTGTTCCTGGTGGAACATTGCTCGGAATTATGGCCGGCGGCGGAAAAATGGAGAAACAACCCCGGTCAAAATTTGGGGGTAGAATGCTGTTAGGGTGGTCAACATTCCTCCCTAACACATGCACTATTCCAACTGGCATTTGATTTAACGTGAAGCGGTGGCAATTATGACAATAAAACACATTAGGCTGAATAAAATGGCAGGGCTCTAAAGTTAGCCCACAAGAAACACAGTACTCCATTTTTTCTACTCCGTTTTTCTTCTCCGTTTTACGACTGCTGCTATAATGAAATTTGAATCGCCACCTCATTACTTCGCACATGCACTTCTTGTTTTGTTTACGTTTGAAGCCTATAAAAATTCACTCTCTCCCAGAAGAGAAACCGCAAGTGTTGGAGTAGAATGCGACACATGGTTTGTGGGATGTAATAGTAAACAATCCTACAATGGGGTCGTTATAAATTAATCCAGATAACTTAGACCACTAACTCACCCAGCCAAAAACTGACCACATATTTAGAATTTAATTATATGTTTATAAATTTATCTTACAACATCAAACAGTGTAGTTCACTATATTTTATCCACTCACCCATCCCTTCACTGACCACACGACTTCAGAAATTAATTTTATGCTAATTCATTTATCTCATAATAACATACAGTACAGTCATTTAGTATTTATCCAACCATCCATCCTTACGCAGACCCCACATTCAAGAATGGTAAGAATTTATAAGCTGTAACTCTTTCGAAAGAGAATACTTTATCTTCAACTTCCCCTTGCTCTCTGCGCTCCATGTATTCCAATGATAAGCATCAATCAACTTGGAAAAAGGATGGGTGAGTATATAATTTACTAATTACCCAATTTAACCAATGATGTATCCTACTTAGCTCTGAGATAAAACCAATTTATTACGTAGTTCTTAAGATAACAGAAATCCATTCATAAATCTTTAAATAAATAAATAAAATGGTTTATCTCACACCTAAGTGGAGCTCAGTGCACCGGCCTATTCTTGTATCCTTTTGTTGTATATTATTAGGTTAATTGGACTAATTTATATTTTAATTTTATATCCATTCCATGTGCCATGAGTTGGCCAAAAGAAATGGTAAGAAAGTCTAAATTATAAAAGCAAACAGTTCTAACCATCGTTTTTATTATTATCCATTTTTTCAAACCATAAACTTATTATTTTACAGTAACAATGTAAGCTTAGTCAATGTTAGCCTGACCAAGTCAACGTTTAGGAAGCCACCTTTTACTTCACCAAACTCCTACAACTTGGGTAAGTAAATTAATGCCCCATTGTCTCTTATTTTTATTATTCTCTTTCCCTAATTTTATTATTTATTCCTTTGCAGTAATTCAAAGTACTCTAGCTATACAAAGCACCCTAGGTTTGGAGCCATAATGACTTAGCCTATTCCACTATCACGAATGAACGGAAGGATATAGAATTCAGATTGCAAAGGTGTGTAACATTCTACTCTACAATTACACTAATCACGCTACCATTAAATATTGAGTATCTCTGTTGTACTCTAATGATAAGAATAAACCAACCCATAAATTTCCCGTTGTTTGTAAAGTTACCAGAATCAGTAGGCTATTTTTCCATATCAGTTTCAGTATCCATAGAGAAGATAGTAAAGAAATAAAATAATTATAAATTAAATTACCATTTATTCACCAATATTCCTTCACCAAACCTTCTTAATGCAGTCTAACAATAATTATTTCTTGCCATTCATTCCTTGTTTGTGCATATTGATCAGCAGATAAATACCCGTCATCCCTTCCTTGCAAACTAAATAAAAAAATAAATAATTAAATATTTCATTTCTAGAAGTATGTAAGAATAGGTTACCTTTTTTTAAAGTGTGTAGGTCCTAACTTGATCAAATTATTTTTCAGGATCCATGACGGTAAATTGAACCACAGACAATAAATGGAACCAATGGAGCCTTGGATGATAACGGAACCACAGACAGCAGTAAATGGAGCCATAGATGACGGGTTTCTGGACCATGGATGGCGTTCTTATGACATGGTATCTCCTCCTTTTCCTGGAAATGTGGACAGCATAGAATCCTGGAACCTTTCGTTGTCATACTTAGTGGACTGATTGATGGATTCAAGTTCAAACACAAGCCCAATTCATTAATTAATGCCATAGTTTAATGTTGTACTGTATAAACATGTTGTATTATTCTTCATTATGTCCTAGAAAATTATAAGCAACAATTAATATTCCTATTCTTTCTTTGTTTGTTTTTACATTATGGATATTTATACTGGGAATATTGGGTAGGCTACTAGGCTAGGTTATTAGGTGAGAACTTTGGATAAATATGATGTAAATTTAATGTTTGGTTATTTATTATTTAAAAATCCATAGTTTATAAAACCGTTATTGGTATAAAATAGGAATAGAGTTTATTTATACTCTTACATTAAATACTTACAGTTAAAATAATGGGTGCTAGAAGTCTGTCAAACGCTGTGTTTGCACTTGGTTACCTTTAGGCTTAAAGTTAGCGTACATTTGATGACAGAATATTTTCACCAAAACCTTTCATCTCGTTTCAAATTATTTGATGACATTCCTTTCTCGTGCATTTATTAGCATTCACATTTGTTTTGTAATCCAAATTGTTCAATAATATCCTCATTTTATCGTAAATTCTTTACCTTTTAACAACGCAACACAGAAGCCGCATTTAATTTCTTGGCGCCGAATAATTTATTTTTGTAGACGTGTGAGTTTTAAATATTGAAAACATTCCTCGTATGAGTATATTTTATCGTACGTTTATATTAATATTCATTTGCGAGTTTATATTTCGTTATTATAGATTAAATAATCCGTTTAATAGAATAATAATCATTATAAATAAGTCCTTTGAATCAACAGATGAAGCGCCGTTAACATTTCACTTCGCTGGGAGTTTGTTTACGTATTGAAAAACATGGCTGCGGTGTACGTACATGGCTTCGGTGTCTTATTTTTGGAGAACAATTTATAACGAACCTTTTTAAAATGGAAATATGACAATGAAAAGGTAAAATAGTTTATTTATTACAGATTATTACTGTTTAATTATCTTATTCATCAGTTCGTTTGAAAACTTTATATTTTAAGAGTTGGAAGACGAGACCGTTCAATCGCCTATGCAGAGCCTATGGGATAATATACAGGTTGTGGCTTACAGGTAACATTAATATTCATTATTGTTCTTCATGTTTTAGACTGAATATGAAACAAAAATTAACTGTAATAATATAAATCTTCATAATTAAATTTACAGATAAGCTTTCCTTTGCTCAAGAGCTATATGGAAACAACAGTAAACAAGACCTAGGCTGGTCAGTCAGGATATTATGGTAGGCCCTGGCTACTGACTGCTAAGGTTGATTAATCATAATACAAAGGTAGAATTTATATAGTTATTAATATTAATGTTGATGGTTTTAATGAGTAGAGATAATAAACGTGATATTATTTCCAGATAAAGGATTCAATAGATGATTCAGTGATGCAAGTACTGCAAGGTTCCACGATTATCTAATGTAATGTTGATCTTATTCTGAACAGACTATTTGTTGGTACATTCAACTAACTCTATTCTATTTATATTATAGTGTTATGAACATTGATGGATCAGATAGAGCAGTATCGTTACTATCCCACTGCCAAGTTAGTAGGCTACATAATTTCAAATTAAATGTGAGTACCTTTTACCCAAACTTATAAGCAATAGAGTTGAAAGAAGTTTGTCGAAATACACAGTTTTTAAATAATAAAACCTTTTATTTACAGCCAGAATGTTCTGAACGGTATAAATAACAGCGGGAGTGTTGCACGCTGGCTTAATCATATCAGGGTAAATTTATTTTGTATTATTTCATGATAAAAACTAGGCTTATTTGATATTTAGTTAAATACAGTAGGTTATTTATTATTTAGTAAAACCATTTGAATAAAAATTTATCACTACATTCTTATCAATTTTAATAACATTGGCAATATTTCCTTTACCTTGATTAATAATACAGACCACATTAGAAAATAATATAAACCATGCTAAACTCAAAACCCACACCTGACCCAAGCTTCGCTGTTTTTGGTAGATTGTGGTAACTTTCAACCAAACCAATGTTCATAGCTGTGGAAAACAAACCTCTTCTTTGTTTCTTGGATAAATCTCCTTCAAAATCACGGTATTGTTCCAATTGTTTTCAAACCTGTTGCTATCCTGTGATTGTCACAGAGGTATGGGAAATGTGCCAATTTTATAGCCTATTTAACTAAATAAAATCCTGCATTCATTTCTCTTTCTCCCAAAGCTTTACATAAGTGAAATAAGGAAAATAGGAATACTGTAATAAATAATTGTTTTAAAATTTGCTTTTTGTAGGGAACAGACTGTGGACTATGAAGAGACGGAGAACCAGTATTATGAAATACAAGGGACCAGTAAAACCCACTTTGTTATAAATATTTTGTTGTTAAATTTAGGCTACTGTATGCTTTGGGGATGTCGTACTGTACAAACGGTCAATCAACAAAACTTATTTTTACTTTTCCCCTAGAAATAAATAAAAATAAAATATTTAGAACCAGTCTAAGCTGATCTACATACTGTCCTTGTTTATTGTGTTTTATTTATATCTGAATTTTTAAAAAATGTCACATTTGTGATGAAGTATTCTCTTTTAAAATTATTTAATTTTTGCACTGCCGTGATATCGGGAGACCCTTATGTGATATTTACTATTAATACCATTATGATACTGTTGATACCGAGATATCAACTTAGTCTGTGATATTGTTATGGCTTATATGTGTGGTCTAACTTTTGTGTGTTTTGATAATTTTACAGCCTACTTTTATCAGAAATAAACTTATACGCCAATCATTTTTGTATTAAGAACATGAATCTTGTAGACGTGCTTTGGTACCGACTGGTATTTTAAGAAGTAAATTGTGTTGCAACGGCAGAACAAGTCCAATATTATCGTTTTATCTGTCACGATAGATTTAATTACCCCAAAGTCACACTCCCCCAAATTTAAACGAATAGTTATGAACAAAATTCCAAGATAATAACCAAAGTTCAAGGGGATATATCTCACGTTATAGCTGGCGTTCAAACGTCATAGATGCGGTTGTTAATTACACTTCCTAAAATACAAGTAGATCTACTATTCGTTTTTTAATATAGTGCATAGTTATTTACATCTATTTAAGTAAGGTTATACTCTGAGGATTCTAGCAGAGACCTATTTCATATAATAGGCTACACACACGAGCACGTGGTAAAATCATATGTTCTCTCCGCCGAGTTGGTCGGCTCTGCGCTTGCGTGGTCGAGGAGACAGCTGCTAGCTCGTTCACACACTTTTGAGCACCAGTGTGACGAACTGACGCAAAACAAAAAGTTGGAAATCAGGAAAATAAAATTTAGAAAAATTGGTATTAAATAAGGAAAATACGTTTATTAACGGTTTAAACTGAACTGTATAGAAAAATTATCTCGCTTTCGAATAAGAAAGATGTCATTCTTAAGCATTATGTATTAAAAATACAATAAATTTTTGTTTAAGATCCCGACCGTTGTGACGTGACTGACGATATGTCGCGATATGTTTCCCCACTTACTTCAAGTCATTTAATTATTAAACTATTCGTTATATATTGATAATAATTGAGTATGTTGTTCCCAGATATGTAATCTTCAGAATATTATAAGGAATTATAACTTAATTCTTCCTTATATGCTTGGAATTAATTTATATCCAAAGCTACTCGACAATATTCCTCGATATACCAGCAGCGCACCAAGCGGAAAATTCCGTATAAACGGCAGTATTCTCACTCTATTGTGTACGTATTTGGTGTCGCTGTTTATGTAACGCAAAGAGTCAGATGAATGGTAGCGTCACATATTTCACTTAAAGTAATTAAAAGTACCATATATATTCGAAGAATGACAATAGGTTGGTTAGATTCTATATTTATTCTAGAATTATTGTGATTAATTATCGTATTCAAACAATATATGAATAGTTTGAAATATAAGAGTTACCACAACAGTGTGCAGCAGCCACCTGTTACCTTTTCACAAACCAATACCATACATAATATGATAAACTAATGTTTATATTCCAGCTAAAAATATATTGTTTGTTACATAATTATATACTCTGTTAGACAAACATCAAGAACAAATATTAATTTTTAGATAACTTTGGCACCATAATAATCAAAGGACCTCTTGACAGACCATTATCGCTATAGTCTACTGTTCATGATTACTGGATGTGAGTGACTACTTATTATGGTTAAATGTAAGTAAATCATTATCCAAACTTAAAAACTATGGCTGCACTAGTTATGATGGCTGTGGGCCGTACACCACTATAAGGTACAGTAAAATTTATCTTGTTTTATTTAATGATATGAACTGCAAACTCTGTCCCTTCTTTCTACGTTGGCTCCCTTAAAGGTCTCTTGTCACTGCACAGTACCAGCGATTCAAGTGTTGGTAATCCTTTGGCAGTTACGTACATGTACTGTAAACATTACCAATTTTACTGCATTCATTACACTTGTAATTTTTACTGCATTTCATTTTTTCATAAGTGAAATTAGAACTCACTATAGATTGTTACTGTAATGGTATAACGATTTTCTTTTTTCAGATAACAGTACAATGACAATCAACCTTAAATTGGACCGACTTAACCTAAAGATTTTGGAACCTAATAAGTCACCTAGTTTATATTATGTCTTAATATTTTTTCTGTATATAATAACAATAACCCATGCTCCTTTTTGTGTTGTAATATGATTTTATTCTCCTAATAGTACATAATATTCTTTTTAATATAAGAATATTTGTCCATACGCTAAGGTTCATTATATTTTTGCTTGGTTAAATAATATGTTAGTAAAAAATGTTAGTGAAACACATAGTAAAAAATGTTAGTATTTTTAAATAATAATTAAGACTACGGAAGCTTAAATGGGTCCTGGATATCATAATTTTCCAATTATTTCCAATTTTTTTCAAATGTATTTTACTTTTTTTAAATTCAATAGGCTCTATGTAATTATTCAAAAAATAAAAGCAATGCATTGAATTTTTGTTTGTTTGCTTTAAAAATTATTTAAAATAAATTATAGCATTTACCCATCCCTATACAAGAATAACTGAGCTTTCCTACGGTATAATTTATATTAAATTCCATAGCTTGTAAAAAGTGTGTAGTGTAATAACTACGGTATATTTTATATTAAATTCCATAGCTTGTAAAAAGTGTGGTCACGCACAAAAAATGACCCAAATTTCGCCGTAGTTATTTCACTTTCACTGCTGGTGAGATCGGATGAATGTAACTATGTGTTCGGGTACCATATTTTCGAAGGGTACACTGCTTCTTGCTAAGGCTCGCGCACATACACACTGTAGGCTGTCGTACCTAAAGGCATAGTCTTCTCCCCAATGGTTCTTGAAAATGTCCCTTGGTGTTTGTCCGCCCCGTTCGTTTTTGATGTCGATATGGGCTCCAAGGTCGGCCATTTTTAGTAGAATGAGGTCTAAGTTAAAGTCGTTTTCCGATCGGCGATGACATAATTGTATTGGTTCCAAACCGAAGATGTTATGGGTTCGAACGCTGAAAAAATCGAGGACATAACACAACAAATTTGTTCCGAAGAGATTCATGTAATTCTCATCTTTCAGGATAATATGAAGTAATGTATTCCCTTCATTATCTCTCAGGTCCAATTCAATTAAAGTGTCCAAGTGTTCTTCGTTCTCCTTTCTATCAGTTTCAGAAATCACATCATCAAAGATATGGGATTGCAATAAAATAAAAATGAAGCAAACGTTGACGTAGACTTGCTCATATGGATGTTCTGATAAAATACTATTACTATCCATCTCCTGGATTTGTCTTCTGAAGCATGTTATTATCATGCTCATGATTGTGTGAAGGTGCGAAACATGTTCACTTGGAACTTGTCTTTCCCCTTCGGTAAAAGTAAGTAGCCAGTCCTGCATTATCAAGACCAAATCCAAATGAGTCTCGTCCAGTGAACCGGAATCCTTAAATATTATAATTACCTGGTCCCCAACAACACTGGGGTCTTCGGAGAGGAAGTCTAATATTTCGAAGTTTGCCATTTAGTTATTTGTTTTCCAGAAAAAAATAGATAAAATAGCTTAACGTGTGTGCCTTCTTAAACGTTGAATAAAAGTACTGTTATTTTTTTTTATAATTTCTACGTGCTACAGCTGTGCTGCATTTTTTCACTCTTAATAGACAGCTCCCCTTTTTTTCCTATCATTTTTGTTGAAACGTGTGTTTGATAATAAACTTTCTCCCCCTGCTAAGAGCGTCCTGTCTTCAACCAACGCCATAGGGGGCCTACTCTCTTGTCTTTTTTACGGTTCAACATTTTTAACTGCGCATAAACTACTGTTCAACTTTGATATTTTTTGAGCTGGAATTATGGTTAATCAAAGAAAAAAACAACAATATTTACGCAAGCTACGAAGGGCCGAATCAGCAGTGACACGTCAAGATCCCGAACTGGTGAACCTGATTAGAAAAAAAAATCAAAATAAAAGGAAGTCCGATCAAAGAGCACGAATTAAGAATAATCCGGAACTGATGGAAAAACAAAAGGCCCTAGATCATAGTTACTATGAAAAAAGGAAAGACGAAGGAAAGCTCAACCCGACACCAGCTTCCAAAGCAGCGTCGGCAAAACATTCGAAGAACTACAGGGAACGAAAGAAAGTGGACGAAGAACAGGCCACGTTGGAAGGAGGTAAGTTTGTGTTACCATTTTAAACCATAAATAAGCTTGAACCAGGCTACTGCATGTATCGCCTTCTTAGTCCTGTAATATTAAGAATAACATTGGGTCCATAATATTAAGAAAAACTATACTGGGTTCTTTGCCATACGCAATTCCCAATTTTGAACACTAAACACGATTAATGAAACAATACTGTACCTAACTTAATATCGATAACTTAAATCGATTTTACCGTTCCCGAACAAACTCTGCAAATTCCTTCCTGAAATAGGTAAAATTGGGTTTCGTTCTCTTCTGGGTAAGCGCAAGACTCAAGTTAGTTAGCCAAACTGATATAACAAAATAATGTTGTCAATATAGAACCCAATAACATGATTTGAAAAGAAGTGTTTGATCAAAAGTCTGATGACTGCGCTCCTATAAAATTATTCTTATCGATGAGTGAATAAATAATATCACATTTTATTTTTAGAATATCTACCTACTCAGCTTGATATAAGGGGGCCCTATGGGGAAAAGAGACCACTAGGTAAGTCAAAACTCAAACTTCCAAATTATTAAATATATTTAAACTATAATTTTTTGTTATTATTTTTCAGCAATGGAAATATTAGATGTCATTATTTCTAATCTTCAACAATCAGGAGAATTGAAACCGTTACCATTTGAAGAAATCAAATTCGGCCTGATAATAATTGGAAAAGTTGATGATCAATCATATAAAAGGTGTAGAATCCTTTCAAACCAAGAAAGAAAGAATTCATATGTTTTGATTGAAGCTATTGATTCAGCATATGAACCCGAGAGGATTCATATTCCACATCGGGACCTATTCCTTCTCCCCCCATTTCTGTCAACATATGCAGTAGTTCACACCTACTGTGGAGAGAGATCGAAAGCAGGTAGGCTACGCGTATTTCGACTATAAACGAGATATTAATTTGTATTTAAAACGAGATATTAATTAGTAATTTTTTCTTATTACAGAAACAGAGCTTACTAAACAGGAGGCGCGTCAAGTTGTAAACTGTAAGCTATAATAATATTATATTAAGGGGTTTGGATAACTTAAATGACAGCAGAAGGATCATTACTCTATAAATCACTTTTTTAAATATTTAATTATCATTATTATTATATTTTTTCACAGTATATACGAAAATAAAGGTCGAAGAAGAAAAGAAGGAAAAAGCAAAGAAGAAAAAGGAAGAGGCAAAGAAGAAAAAGGAAGCAAAGAAGAATAAGGGCGGCAAAGGCCGTAAAAAATAAGTTTCCCGATTGCTATTTTTATTGTTATAACTCTTATCTTACAATTTTTTTTAAATACCTAAATTTTTATTATATTCTTGGTCCAAAACGAGTAACTTAATTACAGAAGTAACGTTTATTCATCCAGTTATTAGATATTTTATACTGTATAACTGATGTAACATCATTTGGACACGGAGAAAGTACTTTTTCATTTTATTAATTTTTCTGAACAAGTAAATCATAGGCACAATATAGATTTAGGTTACTGTTAAAATCTATTGGGTAAAATACATAGCAACCTAAACCCATATTGTGCCAAATCATAGCTAATATTTTTATGGATGATATAAAAAAAATAATATTCAATCCCTGGCTAATATCCAACGGCTTGGTGCACGGTTCGTTACTAATTATTGGAAACGCGATATATGCATTACAAACTTGTTTAATAAATTAGATTGGATCACACTCGAAAATATTCGAATTATCAGATCCCTCGTGCTCTTCTTCGATATTTTCAATGGTAACACTATTCTGGGTACTGATTTCATCATGAAAAGCCTCGATCTTAAAAATTAAGATCTTCCTTGCAGTAATTACACACTTAGAAACAATAATAAAATTTACCGCCCCTTTATCTGTACCACCACCAAATCTAATTCTTTCTGTACTGCCACCGTTGACAGATGGAACCAGTTACCACAACATTTTACCGCTCTCACCGACAAGCAGATCTTTAAATCTTGCTTAGAAAAACACTTTACAAACACTCACTGTGAGGAACATACCGATTTATATTTTTAAATTTTCATTCTTTTCACTATGTAAAAAAAAATATTTTATGTAACGTTTTTTGATTTTTGAACTTCTGTACAATGTATATAATATTATAATTACCTACATTAGTAGGCTACATTTATCGTTTTAAATATGTAACTAAATTTTGTATTGGATTTTTGCTTGGCGCAAATAAATTTTATTCTAATCTATAAAAGGGTGTAATTTGGTATATTGTATAAATTCCTTTTGGTTTTAATGTAATTTAAATTTTATTTGTTGTGGCCGTTACAACAAAAAACCTTAAATTAGAAATTTAAATTTGTGGTCCACAAAAATCCATTATTTTCCTGATGCAATAATTCGGAATAAAATATATTTTCCCTTTACATGACAAAACAATGTGGATTGTAAAAATCCCAGACAAAATACTAAATGCTACAGATGTCAGATCACTGCAGTATTGCTGTTAGCAGACGCTTTTATATATTGTCTGTTGTGTTGTACAGTTACGTAAGAGTAGTATCTGCTCTGTATCTTAAGCGATTTAATAATATTATATGAATTTTAGTAACTACAGAATTTCTACTTTGTAAAATAAAACAAAATTTAATACAACTTTTGTTTGTGTATCTTATTTTAATAATTATAGCAATTATGTATCAGGTGATATTGATTTATTTTTTGAAGTAAGTTTGGGCTGGCTGACGTTCAACGGGGTAGTTTACAATTTCTAATGCAGTGTATAGTTTTTTATATCTATTTAAAGTAAGGTTATTCTCAGGATAGAGACCTAAGCTATTGAATAGGATGATAATCAAGCAAAATACAACATAATATCTTAATATTATTCCAAGTACCTTGCATAATATCATCAGACTGCACACAAGCACTTGGCAATGCATATGTTCTGAGTGTTAAAAAGGCCGGGTAGATCAGCTGATCCGAGAAGTAAACCAATCACAGCTTAGGAAGAGGTATAGCAAATTTGAAACGCAGACATAATATTGCTTTATTCTTTCATTATTACCTTGAAAATTTTTGTCATAATTTAAAAACATATTACGGATAAAAAAGTAATTCATTTTTTGATTAAAAACACAGTATTATTGCTGAACGAAAAATGTATTCTATCCAATCAGGGAGTAAGTTGCTTGCTCTGCACCCATAATTCCCCGCGCCAAACACGTGGACGAGAAAGCAGCAGCTAGGAACAAAATCTTACACAAGAGCACCAGTGTGACGAACTGACGCTTAACAAAAAGGTAGAAAATAATAAAAAAAATTTTTGGAAAATCGTTATAAAATAAGTAAAATACCTTTATTTACGGTTTCAACTGATCTGTATAGAGAAATTATCTGGCTTTCGAATAGAATAAATGTCATTCTTTAGCATTATGTATTAAAAACACAATAAATTATTATTTGGACGTCATACCGTTGTGACGTGAATGACGAAATATTTCCCTTTTTACCTCAATCATTTATTTATAAAACTATTTGGAATAAATTGATAATAATTGAGTATGTTGTTCCCAGATATGTTATCTACAAAATATTCTAATGAATTATTGCGAAATTCTTCCTTATATGTTCAGAATAAATTAATTTCTGAAGGTCTCGGCGTTATTCTTCGATATACCAGAGCGCACCAAGCGGGCAATGTTGAAAATCATCCCGAGCATGAAGCAGTATACTCACTCTCTTTTGTACACTGTGGCAACGTAAAAATATCATCAGACGGCGATTGCTGCTTCTCTTATTTCACGAAAGTAATTAAAAAGAACATTAAATATTGGAATAATGACAATAGGTAAGAAATAAAGTATGTTTTTACGAGAATAATACTATTTTTCGTATTCATTTTTCGTATGAATATAGAAGTTATAATCCTAAAGTACAATCAGTAAACGTAGGCCTACTGAGGCTATTGATTGTAGTTACACTCATTTATATTCTTTTATAAGTGCTTGGTGTTACAAACATATCGTACTGTACCCACAAACATTAGCACATTAACGTGTTAATAACATTAACATTTCATTTTCAGATTACTTTGATTATCTCAAGAGCATTCAGGTACAGCTGCAAGCAGAGCGATATGGCAGCCTTCTCAGATGCCAGGTTTTGGGTCACCATAATCAGATTACATTAAGGTATATTTTATAGTTATTGATACTATATTTTCAGAAAATAAACATAATATTATTTCCAAATCAGCTAGGAATGAACCATTTGAAGGAAAAGTCCAGCGCTTCAAGTTCACGAAGGAGGCCTACTCATGTTGTTGGTCCTGTTAAAAGTGCATTATTTTGCCTTATGAACATCGAGGGACAAGATAGTTGATATCAGACAGAACATTACCACCATAGTGTGATGATCAAGTTAAATATGAGTAAAAATATAAAATACTATTACATAAACTTATAACGGCTTCATAAAATTGGCAATATTTCATACTCCTAGTAATATGGGGCACGTTAAACATAAAACCTGATCTTTGTTCAAGATCTTTTTGTAGAATGTGGTTACCTAATATTTGTGGAGAACTGGAAACAAATTTCTTTCTCCCAAGTTCCTTCTTTTCTAAAAGTTAGTCTCCTAAATAACTCTTGTCTAAAGTCACTGCATGGTAAGCGTAATCTGTAGGCTATCCTGTGACAGTCACAGGTAATGTAAACATTGCCAATTTTACTACATTCATTTAACTTAAATTAACTGAAATTAGAACTCACTAGATCTTTACAGCAATGTAATGGTATTCAATTTTGCTTTTTTTAGGTAACGGACAGACACTACGCAGCTGAACCTAAATAATTATGATAGATTTATTAATTAGAATTATTACTTTGAATTACATTTCGAGGTACACTTATTGAGTAACCAACGTTTAACTGCTCAGTACACCCGGATAATATTTCCATGACCCGTCTGTACTCCTTTACTGTCATTGATTTTTTATTATGTGTAGACGTTTGTGTCCAGCAGCCATTACTTACAAATTTGCAGACTTGCTCTTGGCAAGAAGGGATTTTAGTATTGCATATGTTATCATAACCATTCTTTCGAGGAAAATAATTATCTGGTGGAATT
>JAQGBM010000171.1:0-16669 GCA_034698405.1 Symphylella vulgaris | reverse complement strand
GCGAGCTTTTTACGTTTTACGTAAACTTTACGTAAAATGTTTACGTCAAACGTTTACGTAAAGTTTTACTGTAACAGAATTTTGATGTAAACATTATTTACGTAAAAAAAGTTTACGTAAACAGTTCGCGTAAAGGTTTACTATAACAGTGAAACTTTACGTAAAGCTTTTCGTAAAATTTACTGTAACAATAAACATTATTTTACGTAAAACTATTCGTAAAACTTTGCGTAAAACTTAAAACTTTTCGTAAGATTCAACCATTTATCTGAAATCCAAATAACCCCTCATTATCGTCACATGTCGCAATCATGGTAGAGTTTTTAAAATGATGATTAAATCGATTATATTGTTATAACAGTTATCGATATTGCGTTTCTTTTTAGACATCCGGTATAATTATAATATCAAAATGTCTATCTTCGAGACATCTCTTCGAAAACATAAAATATTGTGGGATCACAGCATGAAATAAATAGTCATTTGAAACAAAAATTTCAGGTTATCTCCTATTCATGCTGTGAACGCATAATATTTTACATTTCCGGACAGCAGATCAATTCAAGATGGACATTTCGGTGTATAATAATATATGTCCATATTCGTCCAAAGGTTAGTATGGAGAAAATTATTTTAAATAACCGGTCGACAAAAAATCGTAATGTTTGAAGCGTGTGGTTAAACCAGTCGAGAACCAAGACCAAATTTTTTTTTACCTATATTTTATTTTTATACTTACGAAACATTAATCGGTTAAATTTTGGTACCAGTACTAAAAGTTTTACTACCTGGTACCATATTTTTGGTACATGGCCATTGGCCATGGTAGCAATTTTTTTTTGTCGTCGTCGTCAGCGGCACTTTAAAATGGGAATTATCGCAGGCCATGGACGGTGCCCGGTTCTTTAATAATAAAAAACATTTTAAAAAAATGAAATTGCCGATCCCTACAAGAATAATTGAACTTTCCTACAGTATATTTTGTATTAAATTCCGTAGCTTGGGAAAAGTGTGGTGACGCACAGAAAATGACCCAAAGTTCGCTGTCCCATCCTGTTAAAACTATAAGGTACCAAAATAACAAAGGATAATATTATTATTAATTTACTTTTCAGCAAGTAACAAGGGACATGTTTCAAGAGGCTTGCAAAGAACTTCAAGACGAACACTTTTTGGTTGTTTCCAAAAACTCCATTTATTTGTGTTAAAAAGGTTATTTTTGTCTTTATCTATTAGTTACTAAGTCCACATGTTCCAAATTTCTAATTCTATAACCAGGAATTCCTGCTAATAATGACCAAGAGGGGTATAATTCCTTATTATAATAGAATTATATACTCTTGCTATGACCATGAAATATTACCAATATACCTTGTTTTATTGGATTAAAGTCCCTATTTCACCAAAATTTTTTAATGATCAGAATGTTAATCTTCATACGGTACTACAGTGTATACAAAGAAACATATCCGGTGATTATTTTGTTTTAAATTTACCAATTTACCAAAAATGGCCTACCTGATAAATTACCTTAAATATATTTAATGGCGTCATAGTTAATATGTTTCTACATTATTAATTTAGGTTTTAAAATCAAATGTACTCCGTAAAGGAGGCAGTTAATTAAATACAATTTCAATTAAGTTATTTTATTTATTTAAGAATGAATCTAAATACGTAGATCAAATTTTGGTGAAATAGGCATAGGCCCTTCAAAAACCAGAACGTCATTTAAAGGCAATTTTTATCTATAGATGCTGATTGCTGCATAACACTGTGGAACGGGCTTAACATTTAGACATATTATTAAGGTTAATAATTAGAAAAAAAAATTTACATGATTGCCTACTTGTAAAAATCATGATTTGTTACATTTATAAGATTTTTGATTCTATTAAGTTACCAGTTTATCCATTTGCATTAACAAGTTTTAATAAATTCTTTTAAACTTTATTGGATTCTATTCTTCAACTTATTCCCTGAATGGTAGCACTAGTGGTTAATTAACGCGCTTGCCTCTGAATCCGTAAGGTCCGCGGTTCAAATCCCGGCTGGAGCTGGTAAGAATTTCCGGGTGTGTGAAGTGGCGGCTCCTTCGGATGAGAATTTAAACCGAAGTCTTTTGTAGTCTTGTAGATCCTCTTTGCACTCTGCACATTAAAGAACCCTCATACAGGTTTGTAAATCCTGTCCATCCCGGAGGCAAAATTCAGATCTCATCCCGTATTCGTCAGGTTATGACCTTCGTTGTCGCTTACTGCGGCGTTAAAAAATCAAATCAATTAACAAACAAGCAAAACGAAATATTTATTGAGTAGTTGTCGCTTACCAGTGATGTTAATAATTAAAATCAAAGCGAAACTGAGTTAAAAATTTTAAGGGGCTAAAAATGAATTGAAGTCGCGTAAAAAAAGTAATTTTGACCGGCCAACTCTATAGCCTAGACCGAGTACCGGTATTTTATGGGAAGGGGGATAGCCTACACAGTTTGAAATAATTAATATCCGTAATATTTTAAACTCCATAAACTAAGTTTACATGTGTAAAATTTGTGTAAATTCCCTTCCCTCGGGAAGCGCTGAAATAGTAATAATTATTAATAAATAATCCTTTTTAATTTTCACCAATTCTGGAGGCATAAAAAATTTGTCAGAAAATATATCGAGTTGAATTCATATTTTCGGACACAATTTTTGTTTTTTCCCCTCTCACTGGGCGCTGGTGGGAAAACGTGGATATGTTTTGGTTCAGACCAAGTTCAGACTGACCCGAACTCGTAATCTCGCGTACAGAATGAAAAATTACTAATGGAATTATTATGTGAAGCTGTTTTAAACTTTATTATCAGCATGAGTTCGCATATATGTTCAGCAGTCGTCTGTCGACATGTTAACTTACATCTTACACGTTTCGGTCTATAAGATAGAACCGGTAAGCTTCGTTTTTATTAATTTATTTAATGGGTCCGGTCAGGTGATGTAATCTCTGGTACGCGTAAGGGCCCAGACCTTTTGTTTTGTATAATGTATGAAAATAATTTATGTGGGTCCGCGATCTATGGGTTTTTACATGGGATTCCATACCAGCTGGTCAATCCTCGGATTTTTTAAATTAGCTCTTTTCATTATTTCCTGAATATTGGTATAAGTTAACACCAATTTTTAACGGTGCAATATTTAAGTTATAGTTTAAAAAAACTGAAGTAAGACAAGTTTAAATTAGTTAATTACGTTTCCCATAATAATAAATAGCGCACTTTTTGCTTGATTTTGAATGGTGCTGGGTATCAAAGCAAAGGTAAAAATAATAAAATGACCCAACACATAATCAGATTCAGACCCAACCCCCCTTACCCAACTCTTGGGTGTTGTGGGTATGTATTGAGAGCAAACGACATAACTTACCCAACTTTGAATATTACGTTAAATGCGATATGTTTAAAATAATATTATTACAAAATACACATTTGAGATCCTTTTAAATAAACCTCTAATGAATTGTTACATGTTTTGAGTGCTTTAATGCTTATTTTCGTACGTTTAAACTCAACCCAAAACCCACCAAAAGCAGACGGCAAAATAGAAGCGTGCGCGAAAACAGCTGATTTCCAAGGCGGGATATTTAAAAATTATTATTTTATTCGTAATGATAGTGTTTATAAACACAAAAGGAATTTATTTAAAAATCTTTAATCAGTATGGATATTATGATACGATGGGAACAAGTGTACGCCAGTTATTGTAACAAAAGTTTATATTAGTAAGTATAAGGAAATGAGATTTTAAATAAATAAACGAAAAAATCACATCTCATTATTCACATTCTGTATTCCTGTTCAAATTAATTATTATGCCTCTCGTTTACAGATACAAACCAGTTTCTCGAGATTGCAGTTTCTTCACTATTAACTAATTAGTGGCTGGACAGGATAGCCCCACTTTATTATATCAAGTGCATATAAATAAGTTGGTATCCCCATCTCTTTGTCTTGTCACCCAGCACTTAAAGGTAAGTTCAAAATATCAAAACGTTTTGAACACCGCATTGAAGAACAAATTTCTCTCAGATACAGTATTTAAATAAAATTTACGACACTTTATTAATTATAATATTATGTACATCAGCATTAATTTTGGTTGGATAGTCAATGAATATTGAATAGTAAGTTATAAGATAACATAATCAAATTAATAATGAAACAGATAGGTATATAAAATTAGCAAGTAAGTTACCTACTACTTTGTAGTATAAAAAATTAAAGATATGCTATAAAAATTCTGTTTACACATAACCAAACTGCGATCGAACAAAGAGTGCCATATTTAAATATTTAGGTTCCATCTGGGATCGTCTCTCATTAATAAACCAACTGCCTGTATTAACAGAATCATCACTTTTTATTGAGGTTGCAGGGCAAGAAAGTAGCCACTTTGCAACGTTGGTCAAGTTAGGGTAGGTGTCTTCTCTCGTTGCCCAGTATTTGAGGGGATTGAAAACAGGAGTTCCTTTAGAATCAAAGTCAAAATACTCGTCCCTTGGTTGAAATTTCTCTCGCAGGTAACCATTCACTTCCAGATTAGTGGAGCTTTCACTACTACTATCACTGGCTGGATTGGCACAATAGAGGTCTGAGAAAGGGTCCACAAATTTTTTCCCAGCTGATTGTTCAGCTGCACTATTTTCATCCGTTCCCTCAATGAGAGCCCTGCTCTTTGCTTCATTTTCAAATTCTGTAGCCAGATGTTTTAGGTTTTCCCTAGACTCAATAATGTCAGAATGATTTAAGAATGTCAGAGCTTTGAACCTAGGATCAAGCATTGTGGCAACTTTATGCAGGATAGTGATGCTGTTAAATACTTTCTCACCAAGAGTCACATTCAGTTCAGTTTTCAAAATCTGTTCTAGTTCACTGTCAGTTGCGCTTACAGTGCAGTGGGTTTGGAGCTTTTGGATCCAGGGAAGAACAGTGTTTAGAGTTGGAACTGAGGGTTCTGAAAGTGCAACTACAGCATCATGTAAAGGTTTTAACAATTTTACAGTTGATCCAAGATGATTTTTGTCAATTACTATCAGAGCCATCTCTCTGCGTCCAGTCAGAATCTGCTCAATGTCATCCCATTGGTTCCAGATGGATTCCATCATGTCCAATATCAAACTCCAGTTACTTTCACTGCACATTTTCAGAGGGATTTTCAACTTTTCCTGAAGACGTGTCTTTTCGAAATGAGACACAAGAACCTTACAAGATGTCACCAGTGTTAAAAAATCTCCCTCATCAGATTCTCTGTCATTTACCATCTCCTGGACAGCCAGGTTTATGCTCTGCCTGGTGCAACGAATCGAGTTTTCGGATGCAAATGCAGCAATATGATTAGGACCATTATCAGTAACCACAACCCTTCGGAAATTGGAAAGGTTATACTTTTTAAGGGACTCGATAAACCACAGCTGAACATTCTCTGCACTTTCGTTTTCTTGGGGAAACTGGTCTGTGCATATTACTGAAGACTTGATTTTTTTGTTTTGGGACACATAGTGACAAGTCAAGCTAATGTAGGTCAGTTTTTTATCTGTCCAGACCTCACTCGTAAACCCCAAGCCATAGCAGCTTTTTACTTCTTTAACAAATGATTCTATGCCTTCAGTGTAGAGTGTAGGCAGCAGTTCAAGAGCTAATTTTTGGCCAGAGCAGAGTAGTCCATTTATGCCAACCTTTCCATACTCTGCACCGATGTTGATGCATTTCTGGACGAGGTCCCTAAAAGCTGGGTTGTCGACTGTGTCAAAGGCTACAAGCTTGTTCAAGATGTAGCCCATCATCTGTTCCTGAACGTCTCCATATTTGGCATCTTGTAGAAGTGTCAGCAGGTTGAGGCCTCTGGAACTCCCGGGGAGCTCCTGAAGACCAACTTCTTCCTCTCCTGGGGTCACCGTTGCAGGAATGCGAAGTTTTGGTTTTCTACCTCGTTTAGCAGGGCTTCCTTTTTTTCCAAAACGTGATTTAGCTCCAGTACACAATTCAACATGCTTTTTTAAGGTCGAGGTTCCGTGTTTTTTTCCTGAATAGGAAAACACCATGTTACATTTTTTGCATGCTACGAAGGCGCTTGATATATGACAAGGATTTCCGTAATCATCTGTTTCTTTCGTAAAGTTCATTTCTTCCTGTAGAACAGTTCTTTCTTCAACTAGGAATTTTATACCTCCAAATAATTGCCATACTTCACTTCTTTTTTTAAAGTTACCTCTGACTCGCTTCGTTATGATTGTCGCCCTGTTATCCTCGAGCCATTCAATAATAGTGTCTTTTTCCCTTTTCAGAACTTCTGCCATGTTTCTACTTGTCAATACTTTTTACGATTTTACTAGCTTTCTAACTCTAATCTTCTATGTTTTTATTGAGAATCAGTCCAAAATATCGCGGTGTCCGTAATGGCGGGTGCGGTTCGGTTTGGCGCAAAATGATGGCGTTGCTGAGGTGGGTATACGGTATGGATTGGGTAAATAAGAAGTGGGTACAACTGTAAGCAATTTTATACCATACCATCTGTTAATGCGGTTTGGTTTCATTACCTATACCCATTTACTTATTTATGCTGATGACTTTTATATTTAGTTCCTATTAAAACCTTATTATTTTTTAAATGTATATTTTAATATATTTTATATTACTGAAGTGTACAAAATAAGAAATGAAGCTGTATTATTGCTGAATTTTATTAAATTTTAGGACCCGATTGGTACCCGCCGATTACCACGAATCCACGATCTTTCAGTGACGTCAACAAATATGGCGGCAGTGGAACAGCTGAATAACACATCATCCTAGCAAAATAAAGCCTATTTGCAAGATTTCGTCGTATTTTCACCATTTAGTTTTAAAAATATATATTAAGAACAATCACATACATCTTAAAAATGACTGACATTAGCATGTGGTTTCGTAGTTTGCCACCAATAACGAGATGGTGGTTTGGTCTTTCTGTGCTAATCCCGATTTTGTCGAGGTTTGGGTTACTTTCGCCATATTATCTTGTCCTTTTATACGACCAGTTTTTTTACGGATTCCAGGTAAGGTTTTTATTTAAATATGTTCGTTATAATTGGTATTTTTATAACATATTATTATTTTGTAATATGCCAATTTGGCTGTACTTCCGCATACGGTAATGGCCCATCACTCTGTTTACTTCCTCAGTCATGAGGTCATGACCCATCATTACCCCCACGGCCCGCACGGGCTGTTTTCTATCCCATTGCAGGGAGCAGGGGACGTACATCCTGGGGGCTGGGGCTAGGGAATTTATGCAGACATACCATCGGCTGTCAGATTCAAGGGGGGTAATTCACTAATTCTCCATCCCCTTCCTTGGCAATGTCCGACACTCCGACCGAATGGTAATGAGGGGGGGTTGCCCCTCACCTGCCCTGCCTTGGATAATTTTGGGGGCTAAAGTTATAGAGTGTGTTAACAGGCCACAAGTACCGGTACAGTTTACAATTACACAATGGTACAGAATGCCTTTAAAATTAATTAACAGACACCTGGAGTATATTAATTTAATTCAGTGCTTGAACTTGTTTATTGAATATTGTTTTATTAATTATTAATTTTAGATATGGAGACCAATAACAGCTGTATTTTATTATCCAATCAGTCCAATGACTGGGTTCAAATATTTAATGAATCTGTACTTTCTATACAACTATTCTCTACGATTAGAGACTGGTAAGTTTTAAGATGCATAACTTGAAAAATAATGGGTGCCAATGAGCAAAATATAAATGCAATATATTTTGTGAGATAATAAACACCAGTAGCCTACTCATAATATTGCCTTGTTTGTGTTGACTTGAGAAAAATAATAGGCTACCGGTATAAATAATTTAAACCATTCTAATTATTTGCCTAGCTTAATTTTAGGCTAATTAAATACTTAGCCTACTTAATTCATTTTAAAATAATTTTGATTTGTTTTTTTTTTTACAGGTTTATTTAGTGGGCAGACTGCAGAATATTGCTACATGTTAGTTTTTAACTGGATCTGCTGTGTCGTATCCTTAAAAAATTATTAAACTAAATATTTATTCATAAAAATAATTCAATCCAAAAAGAATAAATTCCATGATTGTTTTTCTTCTTAACTTGCAAAAATCAGATTGTTGGCTTTTTAGCTGGAATGATGGTAAGTGTGTTTTACTGTGAATTGGTGATCAATTTTGGCTATCAATTTTTATTATATCCCTCAATTAAATTTTCTACCTTGTTTTAACCATCCTCTTATTTTTCAGTTGTTAATGGATCCACTTATTTTGACTGTTGTTTACTTATGGTGTCAAATTAACAAAGATGTTATCGTTTCTTTCTGGTTTGGGACACAATTCAAGGTAATTATGAAATCAGTTTAAATGTAGTATAGTCTGACTATTAGGTTGTAAAAATATAGTCCTGAGTAAGTTAATAGAGGTATTATCTGAATTTTTAAAAATGAAAATAATTATTTTGAACTATTGCTATTTGATTAAAAATGTGTTAAATTTTGTAACTAGATTAAATTATGTAACTGGATTTATAAGTAGAACTTGAAAGGCGGGCCCTGACATGGGAAAAGGCGTATGATGAATTTAGTAGCCTACAGTAGGCTACTAATTCTTATGCTATACTCGTATTTTTATAAATTAAAATAGGCTAATTCGACTAAAGGAAGTCAATTAATTAATTTGTTTTTAGGCTATGTATCTACCATGGGTTTTGCTGATTTTCCGTTTTGTTATTGAAGGATCGTAAGTATAAAAAAGCGTTATAATATACCTCGGTATATATCCCTTTTACAGAAATAGGAACTAATAAATTTTTATTCTGTTTTACAGTTTTCTCACAGATTTGATTGGAATTCTTGTTGGCCACCTATACTTTTTCCTAAAGTTCAAATATCCCACGGATTTTGGAGGCCCTGCCATGCTCAATACACCTGATTTTATGTAAGTAAAACAACAGGATGTGAAATGCAGTCTTTTCATTGAGGGAGAACATCCTTCCGACAATAAAAATACATGACACTTTTTTGTTGATCATTTTTTCCAAAAATTAATGTATCAAAATTCCTAAATATTAACAGGATATTTTTTATCAGCTTTATAATATTGTATTTTTTAACAATCTAATTTCAGGCATAAAATTTTCCCAGCTGGTCACAACACTGGATACAGTGGATTTGGACAGGCTCCCACGAGAAGGGCCCCCCAAGGCGCACCACCGCCCCCAGGAGGACGCCATAACTGGGGAACAGGAAATGCATTAGGTGGACATTAGTACAATATCCAATTATTAAACTTTGCAAAGGACTCGAGGGGCTGATGTTAAAAAAAAATTAAACTTAATTAAAGCGTCGACATTTTTTTTTCTTTCCTTTTTAAATTCGTGAAAATGTGTGTACGTGTGATTATGAAGATATTTAATTGAGGTCCAAAACCAAATTCATTAACTCAGGATGTTCTGCACAAGATTTCACGAGTACTGGAATATGCTCTTGATATAGTCAATTTTAAATTTATATCATATGTTCAACATAATTACCGTATTGTTCCGAATAAAAGGCGACGTTTTTGGTAGGAAAAAAAGTTGGGGAGGTCGCCGTATATTCGGAATAAAAAGGTAGTGTTATTTTAATTATAAAGTCTTAATTATGCCACTATTTATACGGTTTTTTATATTCCATAACATCGCTGTGATAAGATTATTAAGCCTACTGCAAAAAAAAAAAAATTCTGTAGGCCTATTTCATTTTTTATTTCTTAGCAAATTTCCCAACATATCGAAAAAATAGAGAATTACTTCAAATATTATTTTACTGATATCAAAAGTAAATAATGTACTTTTGTTGAAACTTATTAAAGAAAAATGCAAGAAGTAACACCTTTTTTTAGCTAATGAAGAACAG
This sequence comes from Symphylella vulgaris, assembly GCA_034698405.1. NCBI lineage: Eukaryota > Metazoa > Arthropoda > Symphyla > Scolopendrellidae > Symphylella > Symphylella vulgaris. Next base: position 6,728 of record JAQGBM010000171.1, on the reverse strand, counting down.
TTAGTAGTACAGTGTTAAATAATATTATTTCAGTAATTTTTAAGTAATATTATATGTTATTCAATTTGTTTGACTGTACAAAACACAATTTGTAAAAATAAAATTTGAACACCATGATAAGCAAGATTATATTATACTGTATAAGTTAAATTATTATTGCACATTGGATAAGACAGGACTAAATGCTGAGGGGATTATTTATCATAGTACAGTACAAGCATTTCAATTTTCAATTACTGTAGTGGACAGTAGTATATCCATAATTTTTTTCTTTACCCTCCGACCCTCTGACGTGCCGACTATCCAAAGGATAATGGTCAGTAGTCCTGCATGTACAGTACCTAAAACCCATGCCTAAAACCAGCTAAAACTAGGCAGAATTAAGCGGGAGCAAAACACCACAACATCAAGGACAACATGAAAAAAAATTTTAATAAAATATATTTTTATGTACTGTACACATACAACCAGGTACAACTACAACCTAGAGTCCCTTTAACTAGTACAACCTAGGGGCTAGGGCCAAGTATTATTTTTAAATTATTTTATTACGGGTCGGCAGTATGTATGTATGTATGTATGTCCGTCGTCGGGTTATGACCGTCCTTCGTTGTAGCCTTACCGCGACGTTAAAAAAATCAAACCAGACACCACAGCGCACCGTGGCTCTCTGAAATTTTAAAATTTCCGCGTTTGGATGTGATTGGCTCCGCATGCCTTCTTTTCTCCCTTACTTCCTGCCTGCTGAGTGCTCTGCTATCCATTTCCGGTTGATCTTGCACTGAAGTTTACAAGAACAAGGCGTCTTGCCGTCTTCCTTTGTTGTAAGTAAAATATTACATTTTAACCTATTTATCATATTTATAGTAGTTTTGTTCAGATAATAAGAAAGGGTAGATGTTTACCACTAATTAGTGGTAATTAGAAATAAGATTATATCAATTTTTACTCTTTTTAGAAGATAAAATGGCGGAGATCGAACATGAAGTTGCATTCGATCGTCCATTCGATGCTAACGAAAATGGACATATTATGGACGAAAACATTAATGAAGATCCGGTAAATAAATAGTTTCTTATACGTAATTAGACATGGTGTAAATGATTTGATAATTACAAAGCTAAATTTGTGGTTTTAAAGCTTTTTAAGTGATCCAAATTATGCCGGTAGGTTAGGGTTAGGCCTAATTTAGCGCCATGCCTTTTGTTTAGTCATTTTATTTCTGTGTAGCTTTGAATTTCTGGAAAAAAATAACTTAAGATTATAGGCTCATAAAGAAATTATTAATATTATAGAATTTGGTATATAGTTAAGTGACAAGACTGATCACTGATTGTTTCTAACTTGTCTGCCACACTGTCCTTATTTAATTACTGCGTCACTTATTAAAGTGATAAGTTAATAACCCTAAAAATAGGCTAGGCATTAATTTCTAGAGATCTAGCATCGCATCGGTTACTACACGGCTAGCAGCATTATAGTGCCATTCGGTTATACCAGCCCCCACAATGTTAAACAGGAGAAAAATACATAGGGGGTCGGGATAACCGTATTATTATTATTATGTGTATAGTACCCAGTTTGCCGCTTTTGCAACATAATTTGAAAGAGTGAGACTAGATAATGTGGGGTCCGACTGGGGTGGGACACAAAAGTCCATAACCCATTCCCCAGCTACACTACTTCCCCTCTCCCCGCAGTTTCATTCACAAAAGCTCAAAATAATAGTCTTAATTCAAGTCTAGATATGGTGCAAAACTGCAGCACCGAGGAGAATGATCAATGCATTATTTTGCTTAATAATGTTTTTTAAGGTCATTGTCTCCTAGGTTATGAAAATGACCATTCTATTCTTTTAAGCTGTCTTCTGTATATATTTTGCAACAAATTGGTGCTTATTTATTACTTGATTTATGTAGGAATTGGAGGCAATTAAAGCCCGGGTGAGAGAAATGGAAGAGGAGGCAGAGAAGCTGAAACAACTGCAAAGTGAAGTTGACAAACAGATGAGTTTGGGGAGTCCTCCCGGTTTAAGTGAGTTTTCATTTTTTAATCGTGAAGTCTGAAATTTTGTGGAACTACACTTAAGAATTAATTCTGCTATAAGTAAAGTTTATTTATCCTTCAGGAGAAAATGGTCCTATAATTATTGTCTAATTTCTCCTGAGGAAGGAAGTTATTTTACACATACTTTACTAAAAGTTTATTTTTTATCTGTAATTTGTAGCAAGTCCTGTAGCAATGTCTGCTGAAGAAAAGATGGAGGTAGATGCAAGATCTGTTTATGTTGGAAATGTAAGATTATTTTAACATCTGCCACACAATATAATGCATGATCGCTTTCTTGTATCTCTGATCTGAGATCCGAAGTTTGAATATCATGCTAAATGAATAGTGAAAGATTTCGCTAACTCAATTTACTTTTAAATTGGTTTAGAGAGTATACTTTCAGACATGTCATTTTACTTACTCGTTAGTTATATGCCATGATATGTTCTTATATTTTCATTAAATTATAATTTCAGGTAGATTATGGTGCCACTGCTGAAGAATTAGAACAGCATTTCCATGGATGTGGATCTATAAACCGCGTAACCATTCTGTGTGACAAATATTCAGGCCATCCTAAAGGGTTGGTTGATTTTAAATGAACGTTATCAAAAAATAATTTTTCTTTCTAATTTGGTAATTATTTATTTTACTAGATTTGCATATGTAGAATTTACTGACAAAGATAATGTTCAGACAGCTATGGCGCTGGATGAAAGTTTGTTTAGAGGTCGTCAAATTAAGGTAAATATTTTACAGTATTATTAAATTTTTAAATATTGTAAAATGTTAATGTAAGAATTTACCTGTGTCAAGGTGTCACCAAAGAGAACAAATAGGCCAGGTATCAGTTCAACAAACAGACCACCTCGAGGGCGAGTTCGCCGCATAGCAACAAGAGCACCAACCTATTATTATGGTTACAGGCCAGTTAGGCGGCCTAGGTAAGATCCATTCAGATTAATAATTTCTTTCAGATTTTTCTTTGGCAAAATTTGAGAGAAGTGCTAAAGAAATATTCCTTTTCTTTTACAGGACTCGTAGAGCTTGGTTTTCTCCTTACTAAAAATTCAAATCGAGCTTTTCAGATTGCTGCCTACCTTCTTTTTTATTTTTTATCAGTTCAGGACAAGGTATTGTGCATCTCTTAGATGATCCACTCATGTCTTGTCAAAGCCCCATCCAGAGGTGGGAAGTTGAATACATTTTTATACGCAAATTTTTAACCAGTGTTCTAGTGTGTAACGTTTTTATTCATTATTTTCTTACTAGTCTGGTGTATAACTTTTTCAGATATTTAATTTTCTTTTTGTTGACAAGTAAAAAAAAAATATTTTTTGATTTAAATGGTATAAAAAAGTTTCCCTGACGATTAAAAAAGAAAAAGGGCTCGTTTTGTCGTAATAAAAAAAAAAATCGTACACCTAAAAAAATGTTAATTGGGAAAAAAAATTATAATAAGCAAGAAATGATGTGGGTATCTTTAGCGTCTTGCTGATAAAAAATTGACCTTTTTTTTCAAATACGTAATTTTGTCAAAATTGGTAGGCTAGCATAAAATCACGGTGTACACCGTGCATAAAATAAATAACGGCCCGCGGGCGGAGGAAATATTAGAAATTTATTATTATCTTGTGCATTATCTGATAATAACCCTAACGAGTGTAATATATTTAAAAAAAAATTACCTTATGTTGTAGAGAACAGGTATTTTAGCATGATTTGGATTTTAATTTTTATTTCTTCCAGGGATGTGAGGCAAGAAACCTCTCTTCGTTGTTAATAATTTTACCTTTCTTCGTGTTTTTGGTTCTCTTTCTCTTTTCAGGATTTCTGAAGATGACCATCAAACTGTTTTTTCTATTTCTACAGGCTTTTTTTAACCTTATTTCATTTGAATCAGATTGTGTCCAAAGACAGGTTTACTTTAAAAAAAAAGAAAGAATTACTTTACCAAGAGTATGTATTTGTAGTTTACGAATTACAATACATATTCTTGGTTAAAAAAAAGCTAAACCAGTTTGAAACTGCTGTTTTTGAAACTAAAGAATTAATGTAAAATAAACTTTAAAAAAAAAAACAGCAGTGGACTTTTGATTCTAAACTCAAAATTGGGGCTGGTGTGTGCACAAAAAAAAAAAATTAAAAGAATAAACAGAAAAAAAAATTAAAAGAATAACAGAAAATAAAAAAAAAGAATATCAGAAAATAAAAAAATTTAAAGTAAAATAAAAAGAAAAAAAAGGTCATTAGATAGAAAAAAAATGGTGGGAAAAAAAAAAGAAAGAAAAATTGAAATAATAAAAAAAAAATTGAAATAATAAAAAAAAAATTGAAATGAAACTATCATAGATTCATAGGGGGAAAAAAAAGTCAAAAGGGGAAATAAGTGAAAAAAAAAAGAGGGATTATAATAATTTGCTTGGGGTCCTCATTTATAAAATTATAAAGTGTTTTCTAAGAGATAAAATAAAGGTACTTTTGCCCCCAAGAAAAGTTTCTAGACTGAACTATTTATAAATACGTTTCTATTTATTTGGGCATTTTCAAAATACCAACTTTTCTTAATTTGTTTACAATAAAGGGAACAGCTGTAAGAGTTATTCCTATCCGGGCTGGAGCAAAGATCTTGTGTATTGCATATGCAATTACAAATGTGCTTGCATCCGATGTCAATTTGTTGTCCAGAGCACCAAAGTCAAGATGGAGAGACTTGATCAGGCCAACTACATCTATGCCACTGAAAATTAAAAACATTATCTTTACAAGGTCCATTATTAAGATACAAAGGTTGAAATTTTAAAAATTCCGAACCTTGTGACTAGTAAATAAAATCCACCCAGAGATGCCAGTGATATAGTGATGTGGAAAATGATCACAGTTGATCCGTAATCTTTCACAGCCTGTTTAAGTTTACTTTTCCGTGATAACTCTTTTGGTGGGTTGTCTTCAACATTGAGAACGATGCTCGTATGAAAAGGCTGGCAGCGCTGGGTGTAGAATGGGGGACGTATTTTTAACATACCTTTTTTGCCAGTATCAACAGCTGATATAGGCTGTTTGGAATAGTGATGGTCATGAACGTCTCCTGACAGGTATTTGTCACCCTGGCCCCAATGACCTCCAGGCATGTTCAGGTGTGTGGGTGAGCCCTTGTCCGCTTTGTAGGGCTCTGGAACATTGGTCTGCATGACTGAGCTTAAACTCACACTGCCACGTTTGTCGTAGGAGTCTATGTGATCGTCAGAAAACTTTGTTTGATCTTTCCCATTTTCTGCACCAGAGAACGAAGTGGAATGTGCTGCATCATTTGTAGCATCTATGTTGCTACCAGCAACATCTCTTGATCGGCTTGGAGAAAATTCTGCATTCCTTGATTCTAGATTTTCGAAAGCTTTCGGCATTTTAATTTTAGAAAATTCATTTCGGCTGATTTTGATGTGACAACTTACTGAAATAATAAATAATGACTTGTGTAATGTTGATATTGTTAATTCCTACTTAAAACATTAGTCCACATGCAGATACTGTCGGTGATATAATTATTTTAAAATATCGAAATTCAAGACCCTTTTTTTGGTCGCAAACTTACCTGCAATCAAAGATCTTCCTGTTAAAACATTTCGACAATTCTTAGCAATAATTAAAGAAAAAGCCATGATCAACTGTAAGGTTTATCAGAGAATGATAACTGCATGAGTAACTGAAGATGTGGAGTGCGTTCACGCACGGGTTCGGCTCCCAAGTCCGATGGTCCACTTCGTGATATCGAACCTAGAACGTACACGTAAATCAAAACAATAAATCACGTGGGCGCTGCCATTTTGAAAGTTCAAAGCGCACTTCGCAGAAGCGCACTTGCAGCTTTTGCACTGGCTTCTGTAAGAAATTTATTTTAAATAAATTTAATGTATTTATTAATAAATTAGGGTAAATGATTTATAGTTTATTTGGATCTGGATTGACTAAAGGCAAAGCGAGTTTTAAAAAATATTTTTTATTTCTGGTAACACCTGATAAATATTTTTATTTTATGCACGCTGCTTTTCCCAAGAATGACAAAAACGGGAAAAATAACAAAATTTCATAAATTTTATGGCAAAAACAAGTATTTTAATACAATTTAATAAGTTGTGAGTTGAAACGAAGTATAACATTATAAGAACTTTTGTTACTTGTTACGGAATTTTATCGAAATGTAAACGAAACGAATGTATTTCTCACGACGGCGCCGAAGAATGAATGAGGGAATGAAATAAGAGAAAGTGTCAATTTTATGTATAAAAGTCTCATTACTCTTGCAATTCTCCGAAGAAAGGTAAGAATGGAGTTAAATACCGGTGCATCTGAGTGATAATTTCTGAGAAAGGGTGAGGGAAAAGACAAAGAAGGATTATAAAATAAAGGGGGTGGGACTGGGAGTGGGGAAAGTGTAATTCCATGATAGGCCTATACCAGACTAGGCTACTTTAGGCCTTGGTGAGATGGTGCTTCTGTGTAGGACTGTAGGTGTTACTTTTTAATTAAAGATTGTAGGACACTATTTTTATGTTCTTTATCTACAAAATTAGCCTGGACAAATGAAGTAGGGGGGGGGGGGGGGGGGTTGGGTTGGAATACCGGGGAGGGGGCGATTTTATGGGAGGGGTTTTAAACAAGAGCCAAAGCCTACTGTTAGC
>JAQGBM010000170.1:0-16688 GCA_034698405.1 Symphylella vulgaris | reverse complement strand
TAATAAATAAATATTAATCTATATTTTTTTTTTTTTTTTCAAAATAAACATATGGGTAGCCGAGGTACCCTTTGGGGCACTGAGAAGGATTATTTTATCCACTAACTCGATGGTTTATCCTACCCTATACCCAGTACAACATGGATGTCGACATAACTCACTGCTGATATGCACAAACCTGTTATAATATTAAATTTAAATAAGTTTTGAAGTTCTGTTAAGGTTAAACTTGTGAAGCATACAGCCATACACTCTGCCCTATAAGGCGATTAGAAAATGATAAAGGATAGTACCGATATAACTGCTGCTGTTTTTTACAGGTTTTGTTTTGCATATTCTGTAAAAAAAAAAAAGGAAGCAGGCACATTATCAATGTCGATCCAAGGTGCCTCAGATAGCGGTTCTTAGCTGCGCAGGTATGTCTTTGCCGCCCCCACTTGCCCGAATAGACGTTTGCACATTGATAAGCCACGAGCAGAGAGAGAGGTAGAAAAAAATCTATCAAGGAAACCGCGTGTGTATTAGTCCTTTTCTTATCAACATTTTCAGTTCCAGCAACCAATACCGATATTGTGAGTGTATGCTTTGCACTTCTCTTGCATATCGTCAAGAGTAATTGTTAATAATATCTTTTTAAAATTAATTTAATCAATACTTTCTAACAACCTTCTTCAATGATATCTTCTCGGCTCAGAAGTCTCAGGACAGGGCCTATATACAGACCCAAAGTTCCAATCAAAATAATGAGAAATAAGATTCCTATAGCCTTTGCATGCAACTTTATCCATTTATCCAAGGCGTCGAGGTTTTTTTTTAAGACTTCCGAGTCTTTTTCTCACTTACTTTTCGACAATTTTCGGCCGAAGATAAATAGGCGCTACCCATCCAATTACTAAATATTTCATAGGCCTATATAATAGTATTTCCTATTCCTTTTGTAAGTATATAACCCTCTTTCCTAGGGTTAGAGTAGATATCCTATTTAAAAAGGCCTCCAGTTCCTTTTTCCTTTTACCGCGTCCAGTTTTTTTTTTATATTTTGATCATCAGCACGCAAAGAGACAAGGTGTTAAAATATTCATCAAGACCGGTTTTTTGTAAATATTGATCTGTTTTGTCTCTCTCTATATCACGGTGCGTGTATATGGCCTATGTGATGTGAAATATATATACAGTGGCGGTATAAATTGGAGTTCTTAAACTGTAATTACGTTACATTAACATTTTCAGATCGTAAAACACTCACACACAACTATAATACAATATCGCTGGGTGGTTTTAAAGATAACGGTGTACACTAATGTGGCACACAGTATTATATACGTAGATTAGAAAAATGCTGGAAAAAATAACAAGGGGGAGGAGGGTTAGAAAGGTCAAATGACTCGTTTTGTATCAAGATAATTCAATAATCAATACAATAATATTCTGTGAGAATCTCAATTTCCAATGATGATCATTAGTTTCGATTAGCCATTTGAAAAAAAACATAAGTTTCAACAGTATAACTTCGTAAGCAGTATTATATGAATTCACAAAATGCTAAGTTATAAAAGAACTGCAAATAATACTGTAACTTCTTTTATATTGTTAAAAAAATATTAAACAACACTTTACGTCAAGTACCTATAGAAAAACCTAACTTTATGCAGTAGCCAGAATTTTATTTTCAAGAGGGGAAAACCTGAAGAATACGAAGAGTAGGGAAACAAAGTAAAGCGTGTGTTGTTAACTATCAGCCTCTAGGGTCACGAAGGGGGCTTGTAAATGCGTCGAATTCAACGAGGTAGAATAATAGTTTTACTACAATCAGGTGTTGGGGATTGTTTACTAAAAGCAAAACAGGACAAGAAAAGACATTGTGGCAAAGGATGGATACAAAATTACAAAAAAAGGTGTTTCCTTGGGCATTTCTCATGTTCATGTGGTGGACTTTACACTTCTAAAGCTTAGGATGCTTTATGATGACTTGGTTCTTAGCTTATTTTTCCCCAATAATAACTTGAAATCTACAGTATGATATAAATAATGAGAGTGATTACTGGTATGCTTTTTCAATACCTTAATCCTTTTAACATACCCTGTAGGAGCGGTAGAAGTTAGTCTCTAAGATTAACTCGTATGTTTATTGTGTACATAAAATGTATACAATTTTGGACCATACTTTTTTTTTATTTGGCTCCCCACACAATAACAACAATTTTTTTAAGTATCAAACATTTTATTTTAATAATCTGATATATTTAACTTATAAACCAGAATTTTCCAAGATAAGCAGCATATCTGTAAATATAATACAGATTGCATAAATAATACTCATTTTTAAGATCTATATTTAAACAGCAGGTATTTTAAACAAAACAAAATATTTTTAAGTCCAGGCTGGAGTAATTTTAGTTTTTGCCGCAATGAAGTAATGTTTTAACAGTTTATCTTATTTAATAATTTAAATAAGATAAACCATCAGGGATGGGCTCTTCTAAACCTTCTAAATTACTCTTCGCCTTAATTTATAAAAATGTTATAATGAAAAAAAAAAGGGGGAGACTATAAATTATTTTAAAAATAAATTACCACCCCAGCTCACCCACCCCGAGGCTCCATCCACCACATACAGCGTTGCTGCAGAACATTCCATTCATTCTTTGCACCTGGGAGAATCATTTCAGATTCAGGCATTTGACGATGCTGTCAAATCAGTTGTTATACTGACTTGTTGCTCTTCAGATGAGATGAGGAAAGAATCTTGTCTCTATTTTTTTTATTATTATTATTTTCCGTTCCATTATAGTATAAAGACCTATGGATTTTTTTCTTATTCTTTTGCACGCAAAGCGCATATTCTGGTTTTATACTGACACGTTACTACCGGACATTGTTCTCAAACTCTAATAATATTATTGTATTTGAAAAATATACTATGTGTGTCTAATTGATGCCTGCGAGAACAAAATAAAGTTTTATTGCACCCAAACTTTAAAAATTTTCAACCCCTTCCTCAATCTGGTTGCAATTAGGTTGAAGAAAAGATAGAAAGATAATTAATGGAACAATAGACGACACACAATAAGTTAATTTTTCTCGGTGCCTTATAGTCTACTGGAAAATTCAAAGTGCAGGATATTTTAGCAAGAGATGGGTCACGAAAAATTGAAAATTTAACAAATATGCAGATACTTATGCTGCTTTTCCAAAGACGGATCAAGCGCATCAGATATGGCATCTAATATAAACTATCCTGGATCGAGTACTGTTCTTACAAAATCCGAGATTTCTCCCAGAGTGATGACTGATGACTTCAAACCCCCTCTCTACGTAGAAGTAGAATTAACCCATCAAATCTTGCATCAAATGGTATTATGATAATAGCATACCCATATTTTTCTTCAAAATTTGTGGCGATCCCACTTGGTAATTTTTAGCCCAAGTAGCAGAAATAGGTTGACATAAAATAAATAACATTTTGGTATTACACAAAAGGTATCATCATAAAGAAAACAAGCATGGTATTCAACACATCTCACAAGAAAAGGGAAAATGTACCAAACGACCAGGAGACTCAAAATATATTTAGTTTATAATACAAAACTCCTATTATATTATAAAGGGAGGACAAAGGACAGAGGGGTTGGAAAAGTGGTGACTTCAACATGGGATAAGCTGGTAATCTGGGTTACTTTTTCCCTCTCTTGCTAAAAGGAAAGCAAGGGGTGAAACGTTACTGTACTGGGAAAAGAACTTTTCTTCTTTTCTTCAAAGGGGCGTTTCGGCGTGTAGCACTGATGCTGAAAGTGTTCAATCTACCGAAAGTTAAGCCAGCTGGTGCCAAAAAAAGGTTCCTTATTGTGTTCTGGTTTCGGTGTTGTAAAAAAAACGAAAACCATAATTTTCTGAATTGGTATCAACATGTTTAACTTGTTACTAAATTTTTTTTTTCTTTTCCATTGCAGGTAAGATAAGTTCGCAAGCAGTCTATTTTACAATAAAACCTTCCTGCTCCCTAAAAAGTGTAAGTTGCCTTTGCTTATGTTATGGTCATCCTTCGGGATTACGAAGCACGAATCGCGTTAATGAAACTCCTAGATTTTTTTTAGGGGGGGAGTAGTATTTTGAGCGATTTTCATTAGTCATTACGTACTACCAAGAATCGTACAAAGATCCAGCCTACTATAAAACAGGCTATGTGAATTGAAACTGCGTTTCCAAACCCGAACTCGAAGAATGACCATAATAATACCCCTGCTCTTCCCTGTCCTATGTGGTCCATAAGACAACATGTTATCGACTTAGAACGGTACCGGTACCGGTAAGTAAGTATTCTTGTTTATGATATTCTACAAATTAGTCGAGGAAACCTGACTGCCTTGAGCTTTCCACAAAATTCAAACACTAATCTTATACCCCTATCCCCTAACCATGAATCTATGTTATAGATTCATGCCCTAACTAAGAGGCGTTGAGGTAAATTCCAACTGTTTTTCTGTAGGTTCCTATTTACTGATTTGGATTTTTCCTACTTTAAATAGCCTACTATGGGGGAAAAAAGATTATTTTATGAATTCCTCATCCCTATCCATTTTTTATGAAAAAAAAATCATTTTCTGCGCAGTGCATATTAGGACGACGTGTCCGTATATTTTTTTTTTTTTTCATATTATTATTTATTATAGGCTGCATTTATTGTTCCAAATAAAAGGTTGATGCACTTGGCTTGGGTTGGCAAATGCGCCACCACATTGCTATTTGAGATGCTCCGAATTTTTTTGATCTCACACACGAGTGTGTATATGCGTTCAGCAGAGAAAAGTAGCTTCGAATAGAAAAGACCTGGGCGATGTCATTTACTTCTTCTGCTTCTTCTTCTCTTGTTGGAATTGTTGTGTGAAGAAAGAAAAAAATAAACGTGTTTTTAATATCCGCTTTACTGTCGCACAAAGTTTAGGAGACTATAAACCCGTAAAAAATCCTATATCGATTATTAGAGTAGCAAAAGCAGTTTCAAAATATTATTATCCAAGTGTATAAAATCCCTTTATATTAAGTTATTATTGTTACACTATTTTTGAATCTGCAAATATCATTCGATTCATATTATACACTAAATTATTTTTATAAAATTACTTAGTATTAGAAGATCTCTGCTTCAGACTGCTCCAAACTCGGTTTGAATATATACCGACGCTGGAAAAACAAAGTCAAAGGTTACGAGTGATTTTTCGATGATAGTTTAATTTAAACTGATATCCCTTTATGGTGATCTTCAGCATGATAATTATGCGTTTTATTTACCGAGTCTTTTAGTCCTTTAGGACTCTATAACTGGAACAGACCACCTATCCTAGTACTGACCACACCCAACGGAGCTTGATTTTAATCAACAATGGGGAGACCAAAACCCAATGCCACTCCGTCGGACAGCATGCTCTTCAGTCTTCACATTTAAAGAATCCGTATGACAGGGGTGACGCTCCCTCTGGGCCAAAGACCAGAGCTTTGGACCAGAGTGTGCATCAATCCTGTCATACGGGTTCTTTAAATGTGAAGACTGAAGAGAGACTGCTGAAGATCTCCATAAAGGGACCTTAGTTTAAATTAAACTACCGGGGAATAGGCTAAATCCTCATTCCGTCGTTGGGTTATATTAGGTCCCTATAACTAATTAAAAGACAGTGAGCTGAGATAATTATACAGTATAGGGATCTGCCTCAAACATTTTCTTATTCTTTAATCAAAATATACCAACCCCTATTTCGTTCAGGGTTTGAACCCATCACCAGCGGAAATGTTGGCGAGTTCACTGACCAACGGCGACTTGTTTAAAAAAAATTGAACATAAAGGTATTTTAAAAAATAATAAGAAAAACAAATCAGGCGTTTTCATTAAGATAATAATAAGGTTTAATGACGTAAGAATCGGTCGCTTGAATATTAAGTAGCAAAAGTGTCAAGTTTTGATCTGATTATTATTTTTCCTCATAGGTTTTCAGTCACTTTCATTAAGCCATTTTCGATCATGACACCACACATTTTTTTACCCCTTTTTTTATGCAAACAGGCACCTCGTAAAACAAAAATGCTAATTTCGCCTCTCTATTTTTTTATTAGCCCGTGATGTAGTTATCGGGGATTTGTTTTTATTATTTTAACGGGAGAAAGGGTTTTTTTTATAAGCGAATATCTGTCGAAAAATGTGGGTTAATTATTTTCTATGTTCCACCAGGTATTAAATTGTTTCCCAGAGAGAGAGAGAGGGGGGAACTAGGGATGTATCAGATTCTGATTATTATACGGGTGGCTTTTTGGAATAGAGAGATTTTTACGACAATGTCTCTTTTTACGACGTCATGCGTCCAAGTTGTGATTTTCATAATAAAATAAGAGTCTTTTATGGCCCTATAGTTTCAACAGACATACGCGATAGTCCTAGCCCCCCCTTTCGTTTTTTGGATGAAGTATATAAATTATATAATTTATACTTGTTTTAAAAACATGGATGCAACAAGTTTGTGTTAATTTTGAACTTAGCATCGTGGGTATATTCTCTTTCGTTCAGATACTTGTGCGAAGAGGCACAGGGTTCTAGAACGACAAAAAAAAACAAAACACCGGACTGTTATCCCCAATTACCTCCTGTACAACTCACCTTACAAAGGCAGTACTCTCTACTCAGACAGCAAGTAATTAAAAACCTTCTTCTGTGTACCTTATGACTGAGGTTCAGACTGTAACTTTTGAGTCAGACATGTCCTCCTCTGTATGACTATCCAAATCCACTAACTTATAATACTCGTACAGGTTGACTTATTTTTTTACCATATTGAAAGGCGAATAGACCTTGTAGTTAAATTAAAGAAACCGTAATAACTCAATATTTTTTCCCCTAACACATCTAATGAATGAGTTAAGTAAGATACTTAGGTAGGCAGTTAGGCTGTCTAACTATAGGTTTTTATAACTTTTTTAAAAAATTGGAAATAGCCTACATGAATGTCTATCATCGATAAAATTACAGCGATAACAGTCCAAGTCCATATATCGTGTTTCTTGGATAGAAAAAGGATAACTTATGACTAAAAATAATCTATCCTTCTAATTCAAGAAGCAACCTACGTAAATGCAGCTTTTGGGTAGCCAACGCATTTATGGGACAGCACACTACTTTATAAACAGTTGTTGCAGATTGCATTAATATTATACACAAACGTTTTAAGAGCGTTTTTCTTCTCTATTCTCGTATTATACGTGACGCAACTCCATTATAGAGCTAAAAAATTCATATTTATAATAAATATTCTTGTTTCCACGGCTACGTGAATTTGAATTATACAAATAAAAAGACAAAATTACGCGTACGTATTATTAAAGTAAGCCACGGCTTTTTATTTCCATTTTGTGATGCTTGTTGTAATTATTCTAGTACAGTAGAAAGTATATACTTTGTTCGTAATACTCTCTCTAAATAATACATAGCCTATATAAGTGATATTATGAAAATGATCCATGCATTTTGCTCGTATAACAAGCTATAAATATTGTATAAGTTTAAACGATTAGAAAAAAAGCCAGCTTTTTTTGTGAAAACGAGACAAACAAAAGCTTTCTTTCTCTCTCTCTCTCTTTTTTCGCAAAAGCGGTGAAGCGCATTGTTTGCTGATGTTAGCGAGCGAGAGACCGAATTTGCTGGTTGGAGAAACGGGGAACGTGAAAGGGGGGAATCTAAAAAAAAATGAGGGGAGATTCTATAGCGAAAGGAGAGGGATTAGAGTTTCTTAGCTTGTGATGATACGTGTGTGTAGGCTTATTTTTCGAGTAAAGGTATATATACGGTATTTGAAATGGGAGTATTATAGAAAAAAGAAAAGCATTGTACAGCAATGCGATTATAATGTAATGTGTGTAACTTTTGCGTTTTATATTACAACAAAAATGTAGGTTTTAATTCAAAGATTAGTTTGAGTATAAAGTGACAATGCTCCTAGGTCACTGAACGATACGATAATGTCGAAGAGCTGCAGCTTCAAACAAGCAGCTGAGCCCTTGGGAATTGTTTGGTGAACTGATATATAACCGTGTTGACTAAACGCTGCTGTAGATGCGTTATCCCGGATTCTCACTTTCGTGCAATATTAATCCGCAAATGCTGAACTGACCACTTTAGCCTAATTTCCGAAAGTTCTGGATGGATATTATAGGTCTGTCGAGTTGGGCGATGAAAGAAAATAATACAGAAATCCTGATCAGAAGAATAGGTACGCAAACTTTATCTGCGTTTTGGTTTAATCAGTCATGTTACGTTACGTCGATAGGGTCCTAATCTAATGCCCCCTTTTAAAAAATCGATTTAATAGACACTGGGTCTATTTATTTTGAGTTGGTCACATACTGTAGACTGGATGCTACTTCAAGTCAATCTATTTCCAGTGGGGTCAGAGGATGGGTAACAATGAGTCAATGACCATCATAATCAGGTTCTTGTCGCCTTCCAAAGCTTGGCTTTACGAATTAATCAGACCTAAACTGGGAAGCCGCATTAGGTACAGTAACTTGAAAGAAAAAAAAAACACCTTGACACCAGCATCCACCAAAATTACACGATTTCAAGTATTCAAAACATGAACAAGATCAAGGCAATTTTACTTTCGTCAGAATGTTAACCTGAGAAACACTATACCTTTCCTCTTCTTCTTGCAACAAACGCAAATTCCCACTGATTTTTCTCCTCCTCCTCCTTTTCCCCAAATCTGCACTCCCAAACTCTCTTAATGAGTATCGGAGTTGATGTAGTTTTCGTTTTTTTTTTTTCGTCTTTTTCCCAACCAGAGAAAAGAATGTAATAGCAACTGCAGGCTTATCTTTTGCGCCTTATATAGAAGTTTCGGGAGAAGGGTAGGTATAGCTAGAAGGCGAGGGGGCACATATAGTATAATATAGAGAAAAGAGAGCTTTTTTTCCAGAAATGAGAGGGGGGAAGGGAGGGTACGTAATGAACGGTTAGTGCGATACGCTCAAGCTCGAGCGATAAATCTCTCTGTGTTTAATTACTTGACGGAGCACACTCGCTGCTGTGTTGCGCTCACGGAGCGAGGAAGAGGTAATCAGAGGCGCAGCAGCACAAATCTATCATGGCGCACTCGCTCCTAATCCTGCAGATATAGAGGAATTCGTTTCTCGTTGTTTCGGGGGATCGGGAGGGGTTCGCCAGGAGAAAAGCGAAATTATTTGGAAGCAGGCAAGGAAAATGTAATACGAAATAACATTTTTGAAAGCGAAAGAATTCTTTTTTTTTCCACTACCGTATATGATGAGGAAAATGAAACTGAGGTGGGTTTTAATACCTATATAGTACAGCAGCTCACTGTGTTTTGGGAATGGAATAAAGTATAATATTATATTTTTTATAAAAGCCAAACAGAAGCTTTAGGCAAAATAATGTTTAACCCTGTATATTGATTCTTCCATGAGGTCTTCTCTACGTACAAATGAACTATGTAGCCTGTTATAATAACAGGCTTTATAGTGTACATTATCTTTATTAGAAATGGTGTCGACGATTCGCAGCCACTATACTCTAGAATACAGGGTGTGTTAACACTGCCTCCTGTTTCATCACATGTCTAACATATTTTGGACTCGGAATTAAGCACACCCTGTTACCATTAATTCTCTCTTCACTGAGTCCATGCTGTTTCTTTTTTATAAAGACTTATAATACTCGTACATTTGTGCTGAAAGTCATTATATGTGTATTGTGGTGATGGCGATACGCCTACGAAAGAGCAAATAAGAGAAGTCTATTCATTCTTGAATTATATAGGATTCAGCGACGAAATTAAAAATCAGTAAATATAAAAAGCCTGCTGAGAAACCCAGTCAATTTTGCAGTAGAACAGCAGCAGCCAGCAAGTTAAGAGCCGTTGTCTAGGCGGGTTATAATAATGGTCGCTAAAAGGGAGTTGAATAAGCTATTACATTATGCGTAAAACGGCATCACCTCATCAAAAAAAAAATGTCTTCTTATTATAATAGAGAAATCTGTTCACTTATAACTCGACGACACCTTATCTCAATGTTTAAACAGCAGTGAAACAATCGCTCCTACTAGTCAAAATGCAGCAACAGCAGAAATATATTATTTTGGCAGCTGGTGCCACGGTAACAAAAGCAATTCGGAGCTCTAGTAGTAGAAGAGTTTGCAACAACAGCGGTCCTGCTGTTTCGTTAAAATGAGCACATAATATCGTCTTCCTCCACCCAAGCCCCCCGACCGTTCTTCTCTTAATTTTCTCCTTGCCTTGATTTGTGGCCCACTGATAATTGGAAAGTTTGAGGACTCTATCATAACACAGCAGTGAAGAAGATATGCTTTTATAATAATATACTGCAAAGGCACTTATTACCAACCATGCATCTGACCCTCGCAAACTTGTGTGTGCCGCGCGTGCCCCCGTTGACAGATTTGTGTCAGCATATTCGCGACCTGCTGTGCTCCATTGTCTCACAGCTGGTCCAAAACGTGTCCGAAAAATTTCCTCGCCCGTCAGATTTGTTATTAGAGGTTAGAATCGACCAGAGCCCCGATTGCCTGGGCTCATCTCTACTACTATAGCAACTTTTGTATATATAATACGTTGCCTTCTCTCTTTCGACTGTATACTCTCACCCACAACCCCTTTTGCAAGCCCATGTGCCGCTTCATTTTATCTAAATTCTCTCTCCACCCACCCAACTCCCCCCGCCCGTTTCGATACTCAGCATTTTCCCCCCTTGGTGCATATACTTTGTGCGTTACGGAGCCATCCAACAATCAATATCCATTTACTATAGTTTCAATATAGGATATAAGGTGGAGTTTCACGAAAGAGAGAGACTCTGCAGTTGTGTGTGCATGTATGTGAGCGTGCATTCTATATAGGTGAAACTTCTAAATGTTTCTTTCATTATTAGGCTGCTGCCACATCTGGCTCAAAAATTTTCTCTCGGCATCGTCAGGCCGAAAAATTCTCAGCACCACTCTTTTGTCTTAACGATAAAACCGGTCTCGGTAATTGAAGCAGCTTGACGGATAAGTTTTGCGACAAACAGACGCGATAAGTAAATTGAACATTCTTCTTGATGAAGAAATATTCTCATCATACTAATACTCATTTGCAAGTTTAGCCTATTAATTTAAGGCAGTCACGTATATTTATAGCTCCATCAACAGCAACGTCGTCGTCGTCTCCTATTGCTGCTTCCGTACATTTGAGATAATTCCGACTAACGCAAGTCTTTTACGATTACAATGGTCATCACCTATACGCAGCTAGAGTCATCTAATATAAATGCACTCTGCCTCTTTTCTTCCTGGATAATATTATATAACCTTTTACAACCATCGTATAATCTTTATAATGATGTGATGTTATCATCACAAACTGATAAGACAGTTATATAGGGTCCTCTGTATAAATATCGCCTTTATGTAATTTTTCGTGACGGGAATGAGAAAGTGACCATAATTGTATGCAAATCGGGGCAATTATGATTATTATTGTTTTTATATTTTCTTATATAACTTAGCTTTAGATATATTCCAAAAAGCACGATAATGATGCATTTATCGAGTATTATCAACCCATTCCAAGGTGTCGATATAAGGGTTGAGTAACTATTTGCTAAAGGTCTATAATTTTTCTAATATAGTTTACAATGCATCAAAATTTTTTCATCAGCTCGCAAATAATTCCTCTCTGCCGCGTGCTTAACGACCAATTTTATAATATCTAAATCGTCGCTATTTCGGGTAGTTACGAGTCACCTACCTCACTGAAGAAGATGTTTTTCAAAATGAAACTCCATAAATAGCACCTGTAACAAAAAAGAAGGGAAAGTTTTAAGAAACTGCAAACTGCAGATGAAAGTAATAATCTCATTTCATCAGAGAAGAAGTCAACTTATAATACGTAACAGTCGAAAGATTTTCCTAATACAATTTAGTGCAAGTGTTCTCTCTTTATCGCCAGACTTGTCATATCGAATTGATGGGCAATTGAGTGAATGTGAACCAAGGAGATATAATTAGATTTTGCATCTGCTTCTCGCATGGAGATGTTATACTCGAACATTGAGTTATCGCTTCATTTTCTCTGCAGCTATAACTGTACAAGATGCACACATTGGTCCTCCTACATCCATATTACAAAAAATCTAAATCTCTCTTGATATCTTCAACCCTTTTTCTCTCTTTTTTCCAGAATAATTTCGTAGTAAGTTAGTATACAACTAACACTTTGGGTAAAATTCATATGTCCGCCTAGACCTCTTTAAAATCTCTAGACACTAGACATCTAGTCTTCTAAACTGCTTTCGTATTGTAACTATAGACTAGTCTACAGACTTTAGAGAGGTCTAAAGATATATGTATGAATATTCCAGCCTTTTTTCGTACACAATTCCTTTTCAAATTTCCAATAGATAAGGGTTCTTACTTCTATCAGAAATACATCAAGTATTGATGTATTCCTGCTTCTATACGTTCTACCATATTAAGGTTCTACCTATAAAGGAAACAATTAATGTTACCAATCAATATAATATGTCTACCTCCATGATCTACAAAATTAAGGAATATTATGCAAAGTATGTGTCTTCTTCACAAGTTTGTTTCTATACAATTTTGGATCATTGAGGACAAAGTGGACCAACAATTATTAAATTGTAATTAACCAATCAACTGTCATTTCTCTGCATAGCCAATTATTCAAAGAGTGATGCACTCCGTCATACCTAACTATTTTTTAATCTGCTGACTAAAAGATATGGGACATAAAAAAAAGAAGAGAAAGACACTCAGGGTTGCAAAAAAAATTTTTCATCTCTCCCCATAGTTTATCAATACGTTACAAAACAAAACGTTTCACGGATAAAAACAAACATGAGCAACGGCATGTCTGAGCTGTAAATCAGTCAACTTTCTTTCTCCTTTTTCATCATGTTTAAATCACTGAAAAAAAAATGGAGACAGGAGATGACATGATAGGCCTATATATTCGAACAAGGATATTATGCTGTACAGTTTCGTTGTATATATTATATACATATTCACGTCAAAAATCGATTTATAACATATGACGTGATCTTGGCCTTTAATAAGACGTCAATATAAACGTATATTTGTTTAAGTGCTGTGTGTGTATCTTTCAATGATATACCCCGTTGTGGAGATGATACTGTCGTCAATATAAGAAAAAAATAAATTCAAACAATATTAATTTCTTAAAGAGCTTATTTTATCAAGAATTAATCTATTTCGATTCATAAATGAATAAATACAATATTAACTAATTGTTTATTGGATCGTCACCTTTACTTTTTATTTTAACATCTAATACTGAATTTTTTACATTTTAATGACGTCATTACGTATTTGAACTGTATACTTTAACAGGTGCATGCTCTCGCGTGAAATGCACATTAGGTCTACGAGACTTTATGACAAGAAATAGCTGTTTTGTTTTATTGTATAAAAAATAAACAAAACAATGAACAAGTATGAAAGTGTGATAAAATGTAATTAATACCTTTCTTGATAAGGTACTTATAGTTAACATTCTGATCATTAATTCTTCATAAAATAAGCTCTTTAATATTAAAACTTTTAACTAAAGTCAAAATAGCATCTTATAAAATGACCCCGAATGAGTTCTTATTTTAATTCATGCAAGAAAATCCATTTTCTCGAATGTTTCCACACGTGAGTAACAAGAATTAAGATGCAAGTGATACCTGATGGACAAGAAATAAGTAATGTGTGCCTAAATAGGTATTTCTTGTAGCGAGGTAATGGAAAAATATTTTAGCCATCGCCTACAGCTTCAGCAGATGGATTGACCCGTATGTACTTCTTCTATCACGCTGTCTATTTTACGAGTGTCTTGGTCATTCAAAAACCAAATAGTAAAAATATACCGCAATATTTATTTTCCCCTAATGATAAGGTTGTGAATGTGATGATATGACACATCGAAAATACGATATTGCATCGATTAAATATTAATCGATTCAAATTTTAAATAGTTTTTTTTTTTTTGGATTATGGTGGTAATTCAATTATTTCATTTTTCTAACAATTAAACAATTGTCATTTTTGTATAAAAAATAAGGAATAGGAATAAAAATAAGGAAGAATAAGGAATAAGAATGAATAAGAAATAAGGAAAAGGAAGCGGGACTGAAAAAAGTATGCATGTGGGAGTCTCACAACATCAGATATTTAATTTTAAAAAATCAATATTCTTGTTTATTCCTAAATTAAAAGTTAATACTTATTTTTTAAATTTTTATTTTTCATATTTTATTAGCCAGATGAGCTATAAAAAAAAAGCTCTCTTCGTATTCAACTTAAAAACATTTGTTTATAAGCCACATAATTTTTACGATCGTTTTTAAAGGGCCGATACTGAGATGAGATGAGAGAAAGAGTCTCTACGCTCAAGAATTTTTCTATGTCATGATATTATTATTATTTCCCCCGAATGCAGTTCTTTTTTTTTTTACGTCTTCTTCTGTGTTCCCCCCACCTTGGGTTATATATAGTGTAAAACTGTTTATAGGGCCGTAAAACACAAAATGGAAACGGTAGCACTTCAAAGTTTTATGAATCATCTTTGTGATGTGGTAGAAAGACTTTTTTGAATACCTAATCTCTTCTAGAGCAAGTAGAGAAGCGCTTTATGAATTTCCTTTTGTTTGAAAGCTTCGTCATAAAGTAATTTTTTTCCGACTTGGAGCAATTCATTTTATTTTGTTTGATATCACGGGAAAGGGAGAGAGAGAGAAAAGAGAAAGATAAGACCAGCTTGATGATGTTGGCTGTCATTTCGTATTGGGTTGCCAATATACTGAAACTCGGGTATAAATTTCAACTGTTGAGTTATTCTAAAATCTCGTTTGATTTAGGAGATCCCTCTCTCGCTTTTAAATTAACCGAGTTAGACGGTAGTGACGTAATGCTATATTGTCACCTCCATAAAGCTGACGAAAGTCAAACTCCATTAGGTACACGACCAATCGACCATCCTTCTTCGTCTGAAGGGTTTAGGATTACAGAGTATAGTTAGTTATAACCACACTGTAAATTTATGGAAAGGTTAGAATAGTAATACTCTTCTTAGCATAACAGATCAGATTGATGTCAATCATTATTGATCAGCCATTCATCCAACTTAGACTATAGTCAAAAATGATAATGTGATTTTCTAAACTTTATCCTCTGTCAAGTTTGGGAAGACTTTGCAAAAGACTATAGGCTATTAGGCTAGTGAATGCTGCATCATTTTAATGTTACTTTAACCAAACAAGTACCAATGCTCAATTATTAACAAAACCTACTCCAGGCTGTAATAAACAATTATTACCAAGTTAAGAAATGACGTGAGAGCGATATTCTTTGGATTTGCCATAGAGATCCCAGAGTTATTTGATGTAGCCTGCTTCAAAAAAGATATTTCAAAGATGCACATCGCATCATCTTTCATCAATTCCAACAAGCACCGCACACGGATGAACCCCACGAGTGCTTAAAAAACAATTTCTTTTTCCACCTACAACACAATATTCTGGTCGACGCCCAGTTAATAGGCAATTATGTTTCTTAAAGCTCAAAATATAATAATTCCGTAAATGTTTTTAAACAACATAATAATCGACTCATCATGGTCATGGCATATCAAAGCATGCTGTCCTGACCTAACATCATGCAGTCGGTGTGAAATTCTTGACAGCTAAAGAAAATTTATATATAATTTTTTCTTCAATCATCCAATTTCAACCCCCACGTTGTGCAAAACTTTATTTTTTTTATATGTTACAGAACTATTTTTACTGCGTTCCTAGGAAGTTATTATCTTGCATTTACTGTTATTTTTTTATTCTCAATAATAACAACCCAATTGTTCTTTAAAATGTTATTTCCCACGATAGGTTGAGCATTACTTTTTTTTTTCTTTATACTTTCTCGTTTTACTTCTTGTACCATTAACGAGTCTTCGCGACATTTAATGATGTTAAGAAAAGTATTTCGAAAGAATTTGTTATTATATAAAAAAAGGATTATACTTTTTTTCTCCCTCTTTAGTAATTAAGATTAAATTTCCTTCTAATGCACTGAAAGAACAAAAATTTCCAGAAATAATTTTATCTTCAAATACGACATTCTTTATTTATTTATAGAATTGCAATTAACTTAGACGGGTTCGTGTCATTAGAGAAAAAACATTTCAAAACAAACTGCAACTGCTATAATACCTTTATTACATGCATTCCCCAGTTTACAATAGCCTAAATAATTAATTTTAACTTGCATTAATAATGATTCGTTCCGTAACAATATGTTAAAAGCGTCAGAAGTAATAATTTAAGTTAAGCAAACTTAGGGCTGAATTCACATCCCCTCCAAGAAGCACGATCTCATCCAACACACGCCCCTATAGACTTGAGTTGGTACTTTCCCATTACCCCCACCGTCCCATTACCTTCACTATCCCATTACCCCCACTGTCGGGTAAAATTGCACACCAGGGATTACTTAGAAGATGGGAGGACGCTGTAGGAAATGATCTAGACATTAAGGGCGGACTTTCTTGGGATGAAGCTAGAAAATTGGCTAGTGATAGGGGGAAATGGAAAAAGTTTGTGCGAAGCGGAGATAC
>JAQGBM010000169.1:0-16693 GCA_034698405.1 Symphylella vulgaris | reverse complement strand
TAATATATTCACATAATGCACACACATGCATTGCACAACTTAAAATCCATAAATTAAATTTTAAATTAAAATGTCAACACTTGCGGCGACATACTGTAATATTATTCAGGCAGCACACAGCGTTTATTTTTTATGGATCTTTCCGATGAGAACGCAAGCACGTTTGCAGGTCACTGCTGCAGTAGTAGATTTTAAAGATATACTGCATTATCAAGATAAAAGGGCCGGTTGCAGCAGAGGTTAGTTTTATGTGTACAACAACTTAAGATATATTATATTTTCACTGTGATACACTGGTAAAGTATGATTTAATGAAATTATGTTGCTGCTCCCATAACGGTAAACAAATAGGTTTATGTTACAACAGCAAGAGCTCCCCCAAAATTAATAACCCGATTTTGTAAATTCCTTCTAACAAATGGGTACTACGTGCTTTACGAATATAAAATTTTAGATCATTACGACTGAAATACTGTACTTGGAACTGTATATAACTTACACTTTATCAATCAAACCAAAAATACAAATAACCCGATGTATTAATTTGTTGTAAATTTAAATTTTGTAAATATTAATATTAATTTATAACCTAGTTAAATATTTTGGATAATTCATTCAGTAGGTTATGTTTTTTTCTAAATATTTAATTTTGTAAATTCTGCAAAATATTAGTTTGTAAGGTAACCGGGGGTAATTTGGTGGCGGAAGTTCATGGTTTAATTTGGTGGGATATTTTTTAATCACTTATTTATCAAAACCTTTTTACATTAATATTATAAAAAAATTTATTTCTCAATATGTTGGCGTTAAATATTTATTTTTTTAAGAAAATTAATGTTAAAAGGTTTTGATAAATAAGTGATTAAAAAACATCCCACCAAATTACCTCATCAACTTACGCCACCAAATTACCCCCGGTTACCTTATATTAGTAATTTGGAATATTGATTACACATTAACCCGATTTTGTATTTTTATAAATTAATTTGTACAAATATATTCTGTAAATATTAATTTATAATATAATAATCCAATTTTGGATATTTAAATAACTTACGATAATAAAATATGTATTTGTGAATATTAGTAAGTTAATACGATTTTGTTAAATTCCTTATGGGAAATACGACGTGTTTAAATTCCAAGTTGATACGAATACCGGTACGTATAAAACTTTAGATCATAAGCAAATATTATACAAGCATCTTACGACTGAAACATGGATCTCTACTTATCATTCAAACCAAAAATATTTGAACTACAAATTTTGAAAACTCAAAAGTCTGTCGTGTATATAAATTGCATTAAGCTTTTTCAATTCCAAGGAAAACTCGATTTCTTTTTTTATTTCTGAAAAAGACGAAAGAAAATGTACGTAAGACGACGAATATTCACGGTCTCTTGTAAAAACAGACACCAATAAAAAGTGCTGTGCGAATCTTGTGTTTGCTATCTATTTGCATTACAAAAAAAGAAGAAGGAAGAATGAAGAAAACTAATTCCGAGTAGAAGAAACAGCATTTGTACGTCGCAGCAGTCACCTTAATTTCTTCCTTTGTGTGTATGTTTGCTGTGCATGCTTTTATATGTGTTTTCTTTTTTCTGTCAAGCACTGTTTACACAAACTCATTACTCATTCTATGAACCTGGTATACCTGCAAACAATCAATTCCAACCATTTTTTTACATCGGTGCTGTGTTTTTTCTTTCTCAGATGTTTAAGGTTGAAGGTATTAAAGTTTCAAATAAAAAGTCTGCTGCTCCAAGATATAATGAAACGAGCATGTGGGTGGTTACAGAGATGGAGAGTTGCCTCGCGTTTTAATGGCAACTCAATTTCAACAAGAGCAGTTTCATGTTGTAAAGATTTTTTTTTTTTGCAACACGGTCCATGGGTGGAATAAATAAAATAGCCTATCACTATAGTGTTTTATTTTAAGTGTTGCTTCATTGGCTTTATAACTTAGTGCCCTTTTATGTCATATTGAATTATCCCTAGGGCTATTTTTAAGTGCTATGAATGATAATACTAAACAAATCGTAACAATTAGTCTATGAAAACTACACTGTACGTATTTTTTTACTGTATAACTTAGTTGAAGAGTTTAGTTATTTTCTTAACTTATTTCATGAAATCTTCACCCATCACTCCCCAAGTCTGCAAAATGGATAACAGAATCAACATAATATCAACTTCAACTTATTCTTCATCATCTAATCATCTTATCATATCAACTTCTTCATCATTAACATATCAACTTATTCTTGCTTTTTTGTTTTTTATTTCCAGTTCTCAAAGTTCAAATGCTTTATTTCATCCTATTAGCATAGGCATTACTAGCTTTCATTACATCTTTGTTTAAAGAATAAAATACAACGATTAATTAAAGCTGACTGCAGTTTTGTAGTATAACTTCGTATGTTGTTACAATTCTACGAGTATATTTCTGTTCATTCCGATATCTTCTCTTCTCCAGCAAGTTTTGTCGATGTTAAAGTTAAATGGACTTTTGGGTATTACAGACTGCTGCAGAGGCATTAAATTTTACAAGTGTTTTGCCATGAAAACCAAATTGAAACCTAACTGATGGTATGTTTTTTCTGCGCCTTTCTCCGATATTGATTTTGCACTTTAGGTCCTCTCCGCGCGCGTATACAGCAAAGTTAATAAAAGTAAACAAAACGGTTTTGTAAATAAAACGTTATATCGATACTACTCAAAATGCGGAAAAAATAACGAGGGTATGGTCTTGGCAACACACGTTTGAACAGCAAGAAAACAGCCAAATCAAGTATAAGGACACAAGGTGTATTGAATGAGCGAGAGAGGGTTCCTGTGAGTTTCGGAATCAAGGAGAGGAAAAAAGAATCTCCCGATGGAGTAATCAATCACCCCCAAGTCCAAGTAATGTACCAGCATTACGGAGGCCAATAAATGGATGCAGTTTTCTTTCATCTACGTCTACGCCCAAACTCTCTAGAAGAGCCATCGATCACAAGGTGTGCAGCACGTTGCAAGTTCATGGAGCGCAAGGAAGAAGAAGAAGAAGATGAGGGGAGAGGAGGAATACGGCGGAAAATTGAAGCTTTTTCTCATCACAGTGCCGTGAAATAAACGACGTATTGCATGCTTGGTGGCAGGTTAGAAACATGTCTCAGGCAAAAGCATATTATAATATATAGAGAGTCACGATAGTTATGTAATGGAAGTCATTGAGGAATATATATATGTAGCTTATATACAATGTATAATATAGCAGCCTGTATAGCCACATAAAAAAAATTGTATAATGCTGTGTTTGGCCGTGTTAGTTTTTTGTGTGTGAAAAGAAACGTAGACACACGGCCGGAATGTCAAGAAGGGACTAAAACGTATAAACTGCCTTAACCGCAAGTTCCACGGGGATTGTTAAACGGTATAAAACATTTTACTGATATCTCGCGGAATAAGTTTGGTAGCAGCAAAAACTGCAGTTTAAAAGCTATTGATAAAAATGTCTATAACCTTAAATTACTACGTATAACTTAACTTATATCTAAGTTAACTTAACTTATATAAAATAAACCTTTATGACTAAAGAGAACTGTACCGGTATGAAAGAAGACCAAATAAAATATTTAGACCTACATATTAAATCCGTATAAGGCCTATCGAAGGAAATTAACATCTTTTTAAAATGCTTTACTTTTTATTTCAAAAAGAAAGTAGACAATTATTGATATTTTTGAACAATCTAACATAGGCCTAATATTATAATTATTATAATGTGCCTTCTGCTATTTTTCGATTTAAAAAAAACTTAGAACAATAAAATATGATAATACGGCCCAACTATTTTGTTTAAATTACTGCCGCTTCTATGACATTTCATTAACATTTAAACTTTTTGTTTTCTTTTAGAAATTCGTTCGGTGGTATACCCTTAAGCTCATAAACCCTGATGATTTCATGTACGTATTGTGTAGTTTCTAACCCATAGTTCCGTTACCAAGGATACACTGAGAAAAACTGAAAGCAACGCAGAATTAATGGAAGTTGTTCAAGAGAGAGAACCCTCGCTTATAATGTGACTTGTATTACAGAATAAGGCGGTAATAGGAGGCTCCGTTGGTGAGACTTTTTGCAGAAGCGAAAGCGTTGCAGTTGCAAGTAAAAAACATTAAGCCTTTAGAACTATCAAATAAAAGCACAAGCAGTTATATCTCAAACTTTAACCAAGTTAACCCTAGAAATAAAAGCAATCTCTATAATACCCATCTAGGCGTCTACTGCCTCGTCTAGTTAGGGTAAACTAAAAAGTCAAACATTTCTAAAATTACCAATTTAATTCTAGAATGTTTTTAACGCGTTTAAACATTTGTAGAATAAACTGGTATTGTTTTGCTCTTCTCGGGTTTCACTTTCGTATTTCTAATATCAGTTTAATTCTATCAATGGGCCCGATTCAGAAACGTGCTTAGCGAAAAATGATGAAAAATTAGACACTAATTCTAGCTTTCGTTTTCATACGCACACACCAGGCCAGGAAAGAGCATTACTATTGCTTTTTCTCTCTATTTTCGCTTAGCGCGTTTGTAAATCTCCCCCAATACCTAATAAACAAAAATGGTTTTAAACAGCAAACGAGTAGAATCAAATTGGAAATGTTTTGCACTTTGCAACTAATTTGGCACATAATACAGCAAGCATGTAAGGATAACTTACATTCATAACTCCCCCAGTGTACTCGTAATAACCATCTTACTGAAAAAATTGAGGGCGGGGCTCCTTAGCTTTACCATTTGTTACTCTTTCTACCTAAACTGCTCTCCTTTTAATAATATAATGATAACGGTACCGTATAAGATGCCTACACTCCTACAGGATGGGTGTAGTAGGAATTCGTATGTTTTAATTGCTTGTACAGTAACATTGAATAACATTGAATGGAGTTATTACGAAAGACGTTATTATAAACAAACAAATAAACAAAGAGGAAACAATATTTATCTTTTTATCAAAATCGATCATCCTTTTGCATAACGTCGCTCCCCATATTATCAATGGAAAACATCATTCGAATATAGTCATATATATCTCCATTTTCAAGCAAGAAAATCGGCTTACACTTCTTTGCAACCAATACTGATAAAATACAAAATGATAAGAAATATGAAAAATAAAGAAAAGAAAAACATTATTTACATTCTACAATATCGTTTTTCCATCTCAGCAATTATTTGTTTTGGATAGATAGGGAGAGAGAAAGATATATCTGATGTTTTTATGTATATGGATTTCTAAAGAAAAGAAAAACAAATACATGTTAACCATGATGATGATGATAGCATGAAAATGCATTCAAAAATATCTTGCATCTGTTTGTTTAACCATCAAAAATCTTTTGCCTTGAAGATATTATTTACATACTTTTGTTTCTTTTTTGAAAAAGATATGCAGATCTATGATTTCATCATTGCATTCCACATTTCCCAGTTTATTAGGAGATACAGAAAACACCAACAGAAGCCAGAGGGAGGCTGTATTATAAATGTCTTATATGGCTGACTGGTTTAATCAAGAAAAAAAGGAATAAAGACATCCCGTAATAAATAACCTATATAGCAACGAGGTCGACGTGAATTTGTGCAATCAGTAATAGATAGACGGGAGACTAAGTTGATCAAACCTTACCTTTTTTCAGGATATTCTTGTTTGTACTGAAGGGCTTTGGTACTGAGACTACATAGTCTCAATTTACGGACCGATAAGAAAGAAATGATGACAGAGCTCTAAATCTTTTAGGAGAGATTATATCTATCAAGTGATACAGGCGTAAAGTAATCAGGTAACATTTCTTATAATACAGAATTTACTGCAATAAATAGGAAAAAGTGTGCGAAGGGTAGTAAATTTTGCGTGTCCATTTCGAATGAGAGACAACCAATTTGAAAGATTATCTTATAACAGCAATAAATTCTGTAATATCTAAAGGCATCTGTAATATTGAATGGTCATTTTATCTCGTAGGCCTAATAACATTTAAGCATGAGTCTATATCCTTCTAATAATATGATATTCTAGATATAAATGATTAAAAATAATATTTCGAGGACTATATACAAGGGATTCTGACCTAATAAATTTACTAAATTGAAAAAAGGGTACCGTACTAATATTATAGGCTAAGTGAATTTTGTCCACTTTGATCATCTCCATATACCATTTGATTCTTGCTTGAGTTCTTATAACCGTCAAATTCTAAATACAATTATATAAACCAATCAAAAATTATATTATTTACGTCTAAGTTATTGCTGATATAGACCTTAAGTAATCAGGTAGCAGTTCTTTTAATACAAAATTTACAACAATAGGGTGCTAAGGGTAGTAAAATTCCATTTTGAAGAGGGACGACCATTTTAAAAGAGATCTTCAGTATTAAGAAACTGCTACGAGAGAAATAGCAGTTTTGTATACAATAGCCTAGCATTCAAATGAAAGATTTCGAATTCATGGAATGCTGAATAAACAATCAAAATACGACGAGGAAAAATTGTTACTAGTGAAGATGCTGCGATATTAAAATATTCTTTAGCATTATCGTCATCATCAACATTCACGAAAAGAAAAAGGAGGGTTCATAAAAACATGTTTTGTATTCAGTCCATTTCCTGGCAGCAAATGCTGTTGTTGCAGGCGGTTTATATCGTTTTATAATAGCGTTATAATATTTTCCTCCGGTTTTTTTAATACTGCAGCATCAGTATAGCATCCGAGAAAATCATGGCTCCTCTGACTATATTTTAAATGTTATTCTTTCTATAAGAAGAAAAAGAAGAAAATGGGTTGAATTTAATTGTATGCTTTTTTTCATCCCGCAGCAGCAGCAAGTAAGCCGTGTGCACCACAGTCACGGTTGTCTATAACAGTGATCATAAAAAGTGGATATTATGACTGTTATATTATTATTACCTTCTCTCTCTTTTTCTCTTGTAATAAAAATTGTAATCAAGCTAATGTATAAACAGAACAAAAAATCATCCGTCGATCTCTATAATAATACGTCTGTCTGTTGTATATTTTTTTTACTTTAGTTAACTTATATGTCTGCAAAGTTTTATTTTTGAATTAAAAATCATGAACAAATGGTAAAAAATAATAATAATAGAAAGTAACAATAGGAAGCTAAAGTATTAATCATGGAATTCTTTAGAGAGTAAGAAATAGCAAAAATGAATTATGACTACGACCATTAATTAAAAAAAATCATAGTCTATAAGGATTTGTACTATAAGAAATCATAGGCTATTATTTTAAATTTTATTAATTAACATTATAAATGTTATAAAATATTTTTGAATTAAGAAGTAATGAGTGTTTGGATCTGGTAATATAATTATAAAAGATAAATTATGAGGAATTGTGGGGTGGATCAGGATATGGCTAAGAAAGACAGGAAGGGATAGAACTCAAACGGCCGACCCCAATAAGGGATAAGGTCCTGATGATGATGAAGTAATGAGGATGACGACTGACCGTCGTCTGGAAGTCGAACTGTTTATTAGCTGAACAGTTATCGAGTACGTTGGTTGGATCTTGTAACCTTGTAGCTTGTACATTGTAACTAGGGGACATTCTCAAGTATAAAGGGTAAATAGTTAATTATAGGCTTGCTCATCACTCACACCCACCTAAGTATGTGTGGACCTGAAGACATATACATCTCAGGGGAAAAATCTGGAAACTTGTAGTTAAAAATTCTCTGGATTGAGCCTGATGCCTAGTATAGATACAGTGAGTTGGTTTAAATTTAAAAAATGTCGGTGCATTTCTTTTTACTGTCTTTTTTTAAACATTCGAAATGCACAGCTTCCATGGCTTGTAAGTTAACATAAAAATGAATTCTGTTCCGTGATAATATGCAATTAGAATAATGGGTTTTGTGGTAGAAATTAATTTTCATAAATTCCCAAATTGAAGTCTAGACACAGAGAAAGGCTTTGAATTAAAAAGGGTATTCGTGGCCTGCATTGGTTTTACTTTTATAATAAGTTAGTACTTTACAAAGTTTACTGCTGCATAATATTATACGACCCTATTAAATCAAGCGTAGTAGAATAAGTTAGTACGATCCGCATTTAAAAATATAGGACGCAGCACCGGTAATTTATAGATTTCCGCCGGCAGACATTGTATGTATTAAGCTATATATACAGCCGAGTTTGTATTTTATGCAGAAACTAAGTTCAGTAAACATTCAATTCTGCTATATATTGTATAAGATTTATATTTGTGGACGGGTTAAAAGATATGCGTGCAATTTAGTATTCTCTTTGTAGATGTATTGTGCATACAGAAGCGCATAGATAAGTTTAACCTGGTTTAACAATAATGTCGCAAACTTTTACCATAAGAGCCAGAGTTAATTAAATAGAGTAGAGCGGTATACGAAAGCAAACAAATCATGGATTTACGGGGGAAAAAAGAAATTAATGAAATGGTTTAAATACCGCTGTTATAAAGCAGTAGTACTATAAAAAAAGAACATTTCCAGGCAGAAAAGAGTATAATTAGGAGAGACTTGAAAGAAAGTAAGATTTCTTTAAAAAAATTTCCAACGTTAATGTTTAAAAATTTGAATTGTTCTTAGCATACGGGAATACAAAACAAAAACAAACAAAAAAGCAAATTCAATTTTGATTATGTCCTTTGAAAAAAGGAATGGGAAAATCTAATTTACCGTGTAATTTCAGTGTATCATAGGCTATTACACCTATACCTACTTCATGAGCATTAAACTTGTACAACACAATCCAATCTCAATATCTTTTTTTTTAAGTTCTGGAAAATAGGCTTAATTGAACTAATTGGGCTAGGCTATTAATTTACTCAGTTACTCAATCATGCATGGCTACTGATAAATTTAAAAATCAGCAAAATACAGTAAATGGCTCCATTTATATGGGGAAGAATGAACGATTCATTCCATTTTTTGAGACAACGAAAAGTTGATAAATTAATAAGCTGAAGGTCTTGTTATTGAGTTTATATTAATTGAGTTTTATAACTTATTCTTGAAAAATAATATTAAATTCGGTTCCTCAATCCACATGCTTCGATGTAGTTTTAGCTAATCGTCAGTCGCCTGACTCTGTCAACTGGAGCCATCAGAGTTTCTAACCTTGCCATTGCTTCAGTTGGCAAAGTTCAAAGTTCGGGGGAACGCGATTGCTGCATTGAAAAATTGCGTGGTTTGACTCTGAACCTTCCAAATCGTCTCTGTGTATACGGAAATAACAGAGTAGACGGGAGATTTATATAGGATAGGCTTAATGAAATTTTCTGTAGTATACGGAGTAAACCATGTAATCAGTACCAATATCCAATCACTTTTAGTTTCTACTCAAGTGGATGGAGATTAGCGTAACATACGCCTCGACAACTATTAGACAAAATTACTGGATGTAAATGACAGCTTAAATAATGAAATTAACACTTTCACACATGCAGCACTGCATGGTGTATTTAGATCCATTTGAAAAGGGGTCCCTTAGAAAGCATGCACGTGTCTTGTTTCAATTTTAATCAATAGCATAAAGAGCAGTGCACAAAATAATATTTTTAAAATATATTTGACAAGTGGAAAGATCATCCGAGTGAATATAAAATTCTCAAAAAAAAAAAAAGCTGAGATAACTTAGATTATGAATATTATATGGATAAATTTTAAAAAAGGAACTTGTTAAAGAAGTGCTGATAAGCTTAAAATGTTAAGTCATAATACGCACACCATAATAAGCTATTGAATGAGACGAATACGTTTTAAGAAGATAGTATCGAAAGGGTAAAAATGAAAGCGTATCAAAAATGCATTATTCTTCGGTATTATTGGAAATCATTGAGGCAATAACGGGGTATAAAAATATGAGGGGGAAACGATATTGCATCAGCAGACTCCCACCGTAAAAGAGCTGTCTATCAAGTTTGTAACTAAGCTCCCGTGAATTGCAAGAGATATGATAGTAATATGAGATAGACGAATTTTGAAAAATTGTTAATGGAATTGAATGTGAAGACCGATTTTGTTATTTAACCTATATTTCCTTCAAATCATAATCGTAAGCTGTTAATGTAAAAAAAAAATGACCGTTCAAGTATAACTTTGATCGAAGAAAACAATTTAAAAATTCGAATTCGAAATAGCCTATTGAAAGTTTGGGAAAAATATCGCCAATGTAAACAAGTTACTATTGCGCATCTATCTGCATAGGAGAAACATCGTTTCTGGTTGTTTTCTATAGCGGTTTAGTGGTTTACACTATGACCGGAAGTGTATTTTATACGATGCATGGCGTTAACAGATAAACCCCGGCAAAATAGTCTAAGGAATAATTAGGCAGTAGATCCTTATTTCCTGATTTTATACAAAATCAAAGTCTTACCAAAAGAAAATATTTATTTTAATTCCTAATTTTTTTATTTGGTTTTGTGGTTATAAAATAATGTAATACGGTACTCGTACTCGTACGTCCAGTACTGGTACCATGGGGTGAGACTGTAGGACTGCACGAGTGATACTGTAGGAATTTTCTTAATCTAAATTGACAAAGTCTTAACCGATATATGAATTCTCACATTTCTGAGTTGAGTTAATATTAGACGTATATTACGTTTTAACTGCATAAGTTTACCATGGCTTGCAATAACTTATTTTAAAAAAATTAAATTATTTTATGTTATACGTACATTTTTTTACATATAAAACAACTGATCAATTATTCCTGGCATTTATTAAGTTAGTATGATAATTAAGTTTCTTCTGCTGTAATAATAAGTTACATGTTTTCTTATAATTAAAAGAAAATTATCATGTCTGTGTTTTGAAGAACTATTGACCCATATTCTTTCTTCCCAATACTTCATTTACTCGAAAACACTGCTCAAGAAAACCTGTCAACAGCTGCAGAAATTTTCTATAAGCTCTGCTGCGGTTCTTCCAACAAGCTTTTCATCACATCATCAACATAACACAGCAGCAAATAAACACTTCAGATTATTTTTCTTTTTCGCCCTGACAATTTTATACTTCACCGCTGAATAAATGTTATGAGAATAGACGTATAAGCCTAATTCTTTTTAGTACATTCATCAAGCGTCGTTAAAAGAGAAAATAAATCTAAGCATGTTGCCTAGAGATGCAAAGGATGCATTTTGTTTATTATACCTAAATACACATAATTTTGAGATAATCCATATAATTATTATATGAGATAAAGTAATTTAAATAAAAGCATCAGGAATTAAGTTATAAAAATTAAATATAACATTTGCAGGATTTTTTAAAATATTATTTAATAACGCGACAGTCGATAAATCTTACAATTATACATTAAGATAAAATTAGGCCACGGTATCTACAATTTAGTTTGAATTAATATACTTGGAATTCTTGGTTTAATGAGTTTCGGTGTCCTAAGTTAATACTTACGGCCTGATTATTCATTGTATTAATATGTATGCTTCATAAAATACTTCAACCACACCTTTTGTTTGACTCAAAGAGTCAGATGAACAATGTTATCATGCGGTTATAGGCTAAGTTTATAATATGTAGCACTCCTAAATAAAAAATTAACGTGTTTAAATACTCGTATTAATGAATTAAAAGTAGTTGTAATGAAGAAAATGTTAGAAGCAAGGTATTAATATTTTAAATTTGTCTGCCTCAGAAGAATGACTCTTTTAAAGATTCTTGAATGCTGACATTTTTATTGAATTAGCAAAACCTACTAAAACATCAATTTTTTTCGTGTCTTTCCAATATCCTTTCTTTTCTTTTCATTCTTTTTTATTTCTCCGCAACAAAACCGCAAATTTTTCTCGTTTATATATCTTAAATATTTTTTGCTGCTAAAGAAAAGGAAAAAAAAAAGCTGTACAACCAACATTATATGGCAACAAGAAGAGAAGATTACAACTACATGGACTGCCGTTTCCATTCAAATCTATAAGATCTCTTTCTAACAGATGATGCAGAATTGCATTCATATAACGCGGTACTTTGTATACAGGATGCTGAACGAATCCATATATACCACGTTCCTATTGTTAGATAAAATAAATTTCCTCCCATTCAGAGTCCCAGAAAAATTTCTTCCAGGTTGGGATGTAATTATTCATACGATTAACCGATTATACCCGATTCATCAAAATGTACTTTTTTATCATCCGCGAGAGATTCTTTATACTCGACTTGCTGCTGGTCAGTATCTTCCAAAATTAATTGGCCCTGTCAAAACAAACGTCCTAATGCATTATCCGACGTTTATTGTGTTGTATGCAGCATGAAAAATTACGACAGAAATGGAATTATAATATGACTAATTCGTTCAGGCAACAATGAATCTAATTTTTCTGACGTTTTAATTTCAAAGTAAAAGGCTATGGAGATAAATTAATTAAGAAGTTGCAATTTTTCCTTAAAATGACTTTGATGATGCTGTGAAAAATTTAACACGATTGGCCAGGAATGCATTATATCGTTATGCAAATGACGTAAAACCCATAGCATTAGAGAAACAAGCTATTAGCCAATTATGTTAAAGCATTTTTGACTTTATCTGCATTAACACAAGGCTAACCCTATATAACCTTATTGGATGCCATAGACTCTATGGTTGTCTGTTGTTCTTAGGGCGACCGAAAACTAAGACACAAAATCGTGTTTTAGGGTACTTTGTTGCTAGAAAACGATCATGTGACTTGTTAACAACAAATCAAAAGCACGGGATGAAGTGACGTGCTCGTTTTTTTTTTTTTTAGCAACAATGTTCCCTGAAACACGATTTTGTGTCTTCGTTTTCGCCCGCCCTTAGGCCTCGCATATTACGAAGAAGCACAAACTGATAAAGGAATTCATGGAAGTGGAAGCCTATCTCAAGAGTTAAAGGACATCTTCTATAAACCTGATGGTGACCGCACCAAAACTATGTGCCTTCGGTGAACCATGACCAAATCAATAACGTCTACTGATACTTAAACATTTTCTTAAAATGTAATATTTCAATTTTCTAGAAGCTTGAACATAATATTTATTTAAAGCCAAAATTTCGTAACGTTTGACTGCTTTGCAGGAATCAAGGAAGATACGACATTCGGTGGAGTATAATAACCCAAACGGTCGAAGCTACCCAGTCGTGATTCCTATTATTCGAAGACAAGCCTTTTCGTCTTATAATACGGCGGTAGAGCTCCCCACGGAAAACTAAAAGAGCGGCAGCTAGACAGTGACCACTTTTATTCTAGTTCAAAGGAAAATGTACAGAATACAGTAAAAAAATATAGCCTAGACCGTATTGTTCAACTGTTTCCAACAAGCTGATGAAAAAAGCCAATTTTAAGTTATAAAAAAAAAGAAAATGGCGAGGGTACATAGAACTAGCTTGCAATACATATAATTCGCTGGCTTCTATCTTGCTGGATCTATGGTTTTGAAAAAAAATTCTTCGCAAAAGAATCACAGTTCTTGAAAGCAGTTCAATTTAGCTGCTTTGAATACCTGCAGTCAAGGACTGTTTAGAGAAACAACATAATGCGCATTAAGGACGGGTAGGCTGACAGATACTGTATTAGAAAATGTTTTTTTTAAGTCACAATGGGCCCAATTCATGAAACTTTTAAGCCAAAAATTGAGCTATGTTTCGAGTGCATTTGTATTAAAATTAAAATAAATGCACGCGAAACATTGCTTTTGGCCTAAACGTTTCATGACTTGGGCCCATTTAGACTATAATTTTTCTGAGATTTACCGACCTACCTAAATTTAAACTTCAGAATGTGAAATGAACCCACACATAAGTTAAGTTTATATGCTAAAAAAAAAAGGGTTCCATAAATTGTTAACCAAACTGCCATATAAATCATTCTCAAAAATTCATCAATTAATAATAATTTTTGCTCTAAAGCTTGACACCTTAGGTCAACATAATAAGTTAATGGTAAGCTCCAAATTTTTTAATAAAATAATTAAGTTATAAACAAATTTGTAAAATAATCTAAATATAACCTTAATAGTAAAAGCGGTCCTTTTATATCCGTTATAGAAGCGCAAAGTCCCTCGGGAGCTTTGCCAGCTCAATTGAGCAAACACTGAAGTTGAAATAGGAGGCAATAATTGGTCGAACCATATGGTTCAATAGCCGCTTCTGTAAAACTGGAACAAACTCTTGCTCCTGTTATAAAGAGCTGATCGCATTAAAGCGGTACGACAGAGTATAACGAGCCATATTGGACTCTTGTAGTAATACGTCGATCTCTCTCAGCTTCCAAGTCTCCAACAACAAGCTGTCGCTATTGTCTACATCATATATTTTCCACTTCATACATCTATTAAACCAATATCATTCACTTTGCTTTTACAGGTACCGTTACGTACGTATATTCGAAAAATGGAATATCTCGCTGTCAAGTTTAGGCAGCCCCCGTGAAGTGATGACTGTGCTGAGGAAAAAGAAAAAGCACTAAGTTTGAACATGATGGATAGTTTTTTTCTTCTTTGGCTGCTGGAGAGTAACTGGAAACTAGGGTGTAATATTCATAAAACCTAGACGTATAGGCTATATATGCGTAATAATTCTGTTCTTTTGCGTGTTATAGAGTCGGACATTTGACGTATATTATAACAAAAGACTTTATACGAGTTAAATTTAATTATTTTGCCCAGTAATATTATTACGTGGCCCTTTGACTGACAGGCTATTTATTCCCCATGCACACAAGGATCGAGCAGCAAGACAACGCCTATATATATATCCAGAAAATTAATAAATTTAAGTGATGGTAGAGAGATGATTGCACTCTTCCCCTCTTGCTTATTATTTTAAGGACCAAATGACATGCCCTGCGGTACCTACAACTGTAAGTTAGTTATATTTACCATTTCCCAAATTAAATGTTTGGATTATAGGCTATTACTCGACCGAAATCTACCTTTTAATTAAATAATATTAATAATAACTTACTTCCTTTGGCCGACAAACATATTTATGAAACTTCCCAAATTATTTTTTTTTTCCGTAGAACAAAAAGTGGACCATGATATAAAAAAATCATGGTCGACTTATTTGTTTTAAGAGAGAAAAAAAATAAGTGGAGGAAGCTTCATAATATTTAATTAAATAATACTTATAATTAATTAAAAGCCAACCTGATCGAAGTTTATTCTTAAAAATGTATTCCTTCATCCCTTGTAGTTATCTTACCTTAAACAGGCCAAGTACACGAATCCAGATTGAATAAAGAAAACTTACCTAAAAAGAATAAAATAAATCAAATTAGTACAATAGAAACTTTTATCTTTCAACAGATGATTAATAATATCAAAATTAATGAATAATTAAAATAATGTTACAGTACGGTTAATTCTATAACCCTTAAATGTAAAAACATTATTCGTGTAGGCTAATGAAAATAACCTTTTTATAAACATACAATTTTTTTCGTACCTTATTCTGTTTACTACGAGTAAAGTATTACAACTTTAACATTTTACAATTCATAAACAGCTGAGAATTTAGACAAGTTAAAATAAAAATTACCTAACTTAAAGTTGGTATAAGTTAGAACATTAAATTTTTAACTATAAAACTAAAATCTTAAAATTTTTAAAAGCCATAATTTCGGAGTAACTTTAGCTTTAACATAAAAATCATGTAAGAAAATTTTCCGTAAAAGAGACGTAAAAGCTTAAAAACGAGGGAAATAATTAAAGAGGCAGTTTGGAAAATAAAAGTCAAAAGTGATTGATGCTGCATAAAATCAAGAGTGTTGCTGGGCTTGGAATAAAAAAATAAAAAGTGAAGGAAACATTTTTTCTAGCCGAATGCATAAAAGTGGCAATATGAGAAAGCAAACAGCTTAAGAAAAGTGCATTGATCCGGAATTTATATCCATTCAATTTTGAACTTTTTTCCACGATACCACCATAAATTTTGATGCACAGCTCGACGTGGCTCTTAAAAATATATTATCCTACAGTCCATTATTATTATTATCATAGTATGGGGTATAATAACAAATCTCTTATAAAATAAAAGTTAATTAACAGTCGTAGAAAATTGCTTCTAACTTATATAACTTAGCATAACAAAGCTCTATTTCGTTGAAAACATAACATCACCGTGGAAATTTGGATCGATGTTGGGTATATGGACTTTGTTTGCGTATGCCAAGTATGCCTCTTGGCCATGTTTGCTTTTCTAAGAGAGAAACTCTTCACTCCCGACAACGAAAAAATTTGAATTTCGGGAAATGGCAAAAATTTTTGATGAAAGTAACGGTCATTGGAAATACGGGTTCATCGCCTGACTGCTATGGTGACAAAAAAAAGTGAGTAAACACTTTTTTTATACGTATTGGCAAAGGCAGGTATATAGTGTTTGGTGTAAGTATATAGAGAAATTGATTTTTGGTTATATGTATACGTATAGAAAGTGTTGTCGTGTTGATTTAATGTTGACACACACTGAATACACTATTGTTTCCAATAACACCATCATAGAAGCAAGAAAAAAGTGGTTACATTATACTTTCTCCTGTCAAATTCTATATGACATGATGTGTTTTTTTTAGAAACACGTATTCTTTGAAAATACTATAAGAGCTATAAGTTATTAATTGTGTTAGCGAAAAGTATTAAATCAATAATAATAT